>JANIJG010017873.1:0-104665 GCA_024611175.1 Megaceryle torquata | reverse complement strand
CAGCATTGCTGGGGCTCCTCTGGCCCCGCTCCAGCAGGTCCCTGTCTCTGCTGTGCTGAGGACTCCAGAGCTGGCCCCAGCACTGCAGGGGCGTCCTCCCAGAGTCCTGGGAGCAGAGGGGCAGGATCCCCCCTTGGCCCTGCTGCCTACACTTCATGGTTAATTTTTGCTTCTTTCTGCTTTTCCTCACCCTTCCTCCCCCAAACACCACCCTGGGTTTTATTTTATTCTGAGTTTCCACTGTTTGTCACATCTCTAAAGGGCTGGACAGGCTCTTCAGAGGTTTCAAAGCCAGCTCATGCTGCTGCTATTCCAGTTGCTCACCTGGACATTACCGTAGATAATAACAACACTTAACACATACAGAGGGCCTTTTGGACACAGTTTTGAGCAGAGCTGGAACATAAATCCCACAAATTCCCCACCGTGTGCGGCGGAGGCAAGCGGGATTAGTTCTCTTCCTTTTTCAGCAGGCTTTGGACAGGGAAACCAAGGGGATTACATGGACTTTATCAGGATCTTTTTACAAGACTGATGTGTGTGAAGAGCAAGAGCGTGGTGTGAAGGAGCATCTGCCACGTCATTAACGCATAGGATACGGAAAGAAGACACCCCCCCGCCCCCCCAAAGGTGAGTGTGGGAGCATTTGGAGCAAAAAGTTCAAAAATGACCAAAAAAGACACAGAAGAGAAGTCTTTTCCCTTGATATTTGTACTGATAGTGAAAGCAGATAACAAAGTGGGGTATATTTTATACCAATATATTAACAGGCTCATGGTTAATGTTATTTCCCCCAAATTAACCCAATTTCTCCATCATCCTCCCTACCCAAGCCGGTTATGAACCTCTGGCTGCCAGTGCTGCTGTCACTAAGGATTGTTTTTCTGCAATATTCTGCTTCCATCAACCTGGATTATTTTTTATTTTAGCTCCATTTGTGCCGGAGCTTCTCAGGTGCTGCCTCATCCCATGCAGGGCTGTGCCTCCAACCACAGCAGCGATCCATCCACCGGGCATTTCTCCAACTCCCCGAGAGTAAAGCGACTGCAGGATCACGTGTTTATTCTGAATAAATTCTGCTGAGTTTAAAACAAGAGCAGAACAAAGATTCTCAGAGGTATTTTCAGTGCTTTTGCTTGGAGCCTCTGAAAACAAGAGCAGAGATGGGTCTAGGGGAAAAAAAATCCAACCTGAAATCACTACTGAGTAGAGCTGGAAATAAAATGAAGATTCAGCCTGTTGAAGGGATGTGGATTTTACTAAATATCACTATAGCTTTTTATTATGGGAATGATTGCTTATACCATTATGAGGATGGTAGAAATTTATTATGGCAGGCAAATACCAATGCTCTTTTAATTCTGTGCTCTTGGTTATTTCTCCTACAAAAGCCCTTTTAATTCTATGCTTTTGGTTATTTCTCCTGAAACTATTGGTGGAAAGGTGGTTTTTCTCTAGAAGCTCTCCTTCTGGCCTTTCTGTGCAGCTCACAGAACAAAGTAAAACATATTTATGGTCTTAATGATTCCATAATTTCAGCCTTCAGATTTGTTTATACAGGAAAAGCTTTTTAAATAATAGATGTTTATTATTGCTGAAGATTTCTTCATTTTGGCTTAGGGTTCGTCTTGCAATTCCGCCCTTTTGGTGGAGCAGCTGTTATTTCTGCTTCTTGCTTACTCTGAAATGTGTATAGAAGTGTCTATTTGTGTAAGTGCAATTTTCTACGTGATTGATCTTAGAGTATTTGTATGAGTGTGCAAAGAGTCCACTGCCCGTGGATTTCATTTCAAACTAAACATCCGTCTGAAAGTAGAGGTTAAAACAAGTGCAAACTAAGGCAGTGGTCAGTCACAAATAGGTTTGTCACAGTCTGATAGCCTAAGGTATTTGAATATGTCTTTGCAACAGTTGAACTGCTCTCAAGCAGGTTTGCAGTAGCTAATTGAAAGCTTAACCAGTACAGAGAGTCCTGCTGGAGAGGAATAATGAATAAGGATGCACTGGAGAAGAACGAGGAGGCAGCAGGACTGGGAGGGGGAGGAAGGAAACCAGCAGTGATAGATTAAAAAAGTGGATTTGCCCACAGAGATTGTGGGAGATGCTTTTCCACGTGAGGTCTCTGCCACCCAAATGGCAAATGCGCCGGCTCTGCCCACCCACCTGAGCACCGAGGGTTTTCCCAGCCTGCCTTTGCCTTGCTCTGTGCATCTCTGTGTGACCAGTCCAGGTTTTCTGTGGCAAGAGAAGTGGAGTGTCAGTCCGGGGAGGCAGAATGCATGCCAGCGTTGGGTGCAGGAAGGTGGTGGGTCTGCCCCACCCCTCCCCACTCTCAGCCTTGACCCTTCGCAGCCACTTGTCCCCTCTCACCCACTGTTTGCTCACTCTCCAGAAAAACACTTCACTGGGGGAAAAAAAAATCTTTGCCAAGTTCATTTCCAGCATTTTGAGTTCAACAAACTTCTGCTGGCTATAGCGTGGGGTTTGGTGTCTCCAGGACATCAACCTTTGTTTTGGAAGGTCACAACAAGAGCATGGTGAGCTCACTCTAGTACAGGCAGCTCTGTGCTCCTGCAGAAAGATGCTCTTCTGAGGATCTGGGGCTCCTGCTTCTTGTGGGTGTTTAAGAGAGATGCTCACAACTCTGTAACCAGCTGGGTGAATGAGAGGGACCTTGCCATTCCCAAACTGACAGTCTAGCACAGGGGAGGCAAGGCAGAAGCCCGTGTCCAAGTGCTTGGCACTGCCACCACATGGGATCTTCGCTGCTGTCCACAGAGAAATTGCAAGAGGCTGCTGTTTTCAGAGTTCTTGGCAACTGGCAATGCCCTTGCTGTGATCTCCTTCCTCTTTTTGTTTCACTTTTTAGGAGCTTTAAGACTTTCCCTGGCCGTAAATTAATATAGCTGGTAGAGGAGTGAATTTTAAGGCTCACTCCCTTCATGGGGCTCTGGGGTCTAACTCTTGCCTGGAAAAACACACATCCATCGGATCAGGCTTCACAGCCCTAAATCCTCTCCCAGAGCCAGGGAACCAAGTCACCCCTTTCTGGGCAGAGTGGAGATCATTCCTCTCTTGTAAACAGAGCTCTGGAGGCACTTATAAAATACCTCCATTTTACAGCTGAGAAAGGCTTGGGTTAAGCAATACCTAAGAGGGTTCAAACCCTCACATTTTTCTCAGGAAGACCCCAAATCTCTATTTCTTGTCTTATAAGCTGGACTCATGAGCCTTCACAGGTAAGACTTAATGATTTACCTACTGAGAAGGAGGCAGCAATGAGGAAGTCCCCAGGGAGAGGAATGGTTTTGTGTATTTTAGCCAAGAAGCATTAATGCTGTTTACACTAATTGCATTTATTTACTGTGGTGGGGGGAAAAAAAAAAATTCTTTGTAAATTCAAAGTGTTTATTATTGACTTGTGTCTTCCCTGTCCCTTTGTGCATGGCATTGCACAAGGAACCTCAGTTGTTCATCATTTGTCCAGGTTTTGGCCTCTTTAGGACTTGCAGGTAGCCTCTCTGCCAGGAATCCTGTGCTGACGAGCACGGTGACAGCCTCAAGTGAGGGTTTGACTTCTCAGCTGCTGTTACCTTCACAAGCACTGAACACGACTCTTGGCCCTCAGCTGGAATGGAGGTTTCCCGTGTGTAAGGATGGCTGTGATGTCAGGGCTGGCTCCAGGGCCAGGCTGGCTACTGGGGCTCTGCACCGCCAGCCATGGTGGGCCAGCAACTCTGTGTCTGTGACCTTTCAGAGCGATGGGGTGGCATGTGGCTCGCTGCAGAACTCAAGTCTGGGATGATCTGGCCAAAGGGGCATGCTGATGGTAGTCTTACTGTTCCTGCATTGCTTTAAAACAAACCAGAAATGATTTTAAAAGAAATCAGAAACCTCTCAACATGCACGGCCCCTAACAGTGCTGGAAGATGCTGGGAGGGGGCTGAGATAGACCAGCAGGCACCGGGAGGGTGCCAGGTGGGGCAGCACGGGGTGGCATTCAAACAAGCTGTGGAGCTGGGCTAAAAACGCTCCCTGGAGTGGGGGGCTCACAGAGGAGCATCCCATCGGTCCAACCACCCGCTCTGAATCCCGACTCGGGGTGGGGGGAACAAAAGTCCAGAAGAAGTAAAAACGACTCTGAATGAAACGCTGAGCTGGAGAGGAGAACGGAGGACGGGCATGACCGCTTTCTGCTCCAGCAGCGGTGGGGCGGCGGGGCACGGACGGGAGCAGGCGAGGAGCGGTCCCGAGCCGGGACCCCGAGCGCCGCCGGCCGTAGAGCGCCGGTCCCGACGGAGCGGGGCCGCAGGGGGCGGCCGGGGGCGCAGAGGAGGAGCGGGGCTCTGCGGCGGGCCGGGGCGGCGAGCGAGCTGTCAAGAGGCTCGGGCGCGGGCATGGGGCTGGCGCGGCCGCTCGACTCGGGGCCGGGGCTGCGCGGCGGGCAACTTCTGCGGGAAACTTTAAGGGGTGGGGTGCGGCTGGAGGCTGCTCGGAATCACGGAGGCTTTGATCGATCGGCCCGAGCCCTCCTGCCCTTTCTGGCCGGAAAGGTGAAACTTTTCAGGAGCTGCACGTCCACCTTCTGTGTGCCCCCTCCTGTCCGCGCTGCTCTGTACAGCGGGTCCGCGCAGCCGGCTCCCGGGGAGAGGGGCTGCCTCTCCCAAAACTTCAGTGATGAATTTATTTCCTCTATTGATTTTGCTGGCTCTTAGTGTGGAATAATTTCTCGCGGAGGTTTTGGACTTCTCATTTCCAGAAGTCCTGCCTGCTTCCCACCTCCCCTTTATCTCTGTGTCGCTGCCACCTTGTTAGCAACCCTAAAGGTGGTTTGGAAGAGTTTATGGGGGAATATTGTTGAACTTCAGTAATCAAGTTTCCAGATCTTATGCCTCCTGTTTAATTTATTAGACTAGTTATTTATTCTGTTGATGATAATCTGTTGCTGGTTTCTATGGAGATGTTAAACTGATCTCTTTCAGAAATCAAACTCCATATGCACTAAAACGTTTAAAGGAGCAGCGTCCCCTTTTGTTTTCAGACTTTGTACCTTTTCAGAGCTTTTATTGGGCTCCTGTATATTTTATATATTAAAGCCTGAAGTTGAAGCTTTGTGCAAGACAGAGCTTATTATGGCTAACAGAAAGTCAGGGCTTTGATCCTTTTTTTGCATCATCATTTAAAACAGATCATTTTTCCCCCCTCATCACACAAGATAGCAGAACCCTTTCAAGATCAAAGAGTCCAGCTAAAAACTATTGTTTAAAAAAAAAAAAAAAAAGAAAAGAAAAAGAGCCAGTTAAATTAGGGGGATGTTTCCTTAATCTGCTTATTTTGTTCTAAAGATTTTTTTTTTTAGCAGTGAAAACAACAACAACAACAGAAACTTGTGGCAACTCTATTGTTATTTTTATACCTCCAAAGTCTTTTTAATGTTAAAATAAGTTCAAAGTCAAATATGTCTAAAGATAAAGTGCTTGTTAGGGTGTTTTTATTACTTGGTTTCTAAATGTGGAAGGTCAGAATCCAGTAAGCTACCGCATTAGAGAAGGTTTTAATAGTCTTTGTCTCATCTTAATGAGAGAGAAATCTAAAAAACATTTTCCACGCAACATTTAAAAATTATTTCACAGAAGTCTTTCTGCATATAACTCTGTTTTCATGATTTCTTAACTTATCCATCACATTATTACATGTGATTCAATGTAATGCCACTTTATGAAAAGTAATTGAGGTGAGAGGAGAAATTTTTTTATGCTTAAAATTTGAGAACTCATGGTAAGCTGGTGCGTTGATCAGGCTGACGCACAGTACACAGCAATTGTGGTTTTTTGCTCATCTTCTGGAGGAAAGTTAAAAGGTTTGCAAAGCAAATACTACTAGCACAATGCGTGTTTAACACAGTAAAAAACCAAACCTGTACTTTCACTTAGTGTATCTTAAAACTGTTCCCTCTCCCTAAACCAGGGATATTTTTCCTCTTGGTTTGTTTCTATACTAATCCTAAAAATAAAAGAATAATCCTAGAGGAAACAGTGCATGTAGCCCTTATAACTCATACATGTTTGTGTGTGTATGTCTATATACATTTATGTTTCACATAGATACATATTACACATACACGTATATGGAAAACACCTAGGTGGTTATGAGCTGTCCATACTAGACTTTATCTTTTTTCCTTGTGAATTTCCCTCTCTCTCTCTCTCTCTCTTTTTTTTTTTGTTTTGGTGATTCGTAGCGCGGTGAAGCATTGAAATTTTTTTTTGGTAAATATTCAGTTTATTTGTTTGATTTGAATTGCAAACAGAATTGACTCTGACAAGTAAAAAGAGGAGGGGGGGGAAAAAAGGAAACACTATGGCTTTAAACTCAGGAGTTTGCATATTCTCCTTGTATCTTTCCCCTTTGCTAATTATTGTGTTGTTTTCAGAGCAAATATGTCATATCCATGGCGACCAGGCAGGTTTATTGTCTTTCAGAAGCAATAGCTCACATAAGTAATTAATGACTTCTTTTTTTTTCCTCTGGCTTAGGTTAAACAGATCATTCAAGGAAAGTCATATCTCTCTCTCCCTCTCTCTCTTTTTTTTTTTAGCCCAGTGACATAAGAACATGAGTTAGAACAAGAAAATACTTTAACCAAGAAGTCAACAGCTTATTTTTCCTCATTTCTTTTTAAAAGCTCCAAGTGTCAGCTTTCCACACACATGACGTTGTCATTCTCACAGTTTCAGAGCGAAGCCTTGGTACAGGGAAAAGCCACTGAAAGCTGGAGTTCAGTTGGTGGTTGTACAGCTGAGCAAAGTGTGTGCGTGTGTCTCTGGGTGTCTCTGTGTGGGGAGGTATTATTCTTGCTTAAGGGTTTTGCTGTGTACTGGGAAAAACGTTTCCCTCACTGTCGTGTTCCCCCCCTCCAATCTATCTGTATTAAAATCAGTGTTAAAATAAAGGTGTGTTTTTGTATCTTGCAGATTGTAATTCAAACAGCTTCCAGGAAAGAATTAGTAATTCATTTTTATATACAGCATATATACACACACGCTTGAGCTCCACCCAAAACAATCAAGCTAGCTGGAAAAAAAAAACTTATTTCCTTTTTCTCTTCAAGCCCAAGCAAACTTGCACAGTGACTTTCAAAACCTAATTAAAAATAGCCCCCCATTTTTGCAAGGAGTTTGCTGCAGGTATGAATCTTGTCCTTTCCCTTTCCAACTGTGTTTCTCCCTATTAAAGCTGAATTTGCTATCTGTCCAAGCCAGGGGCTGGTTATCCGCTATGATTTACTAAGGTGGTGATCCCCCCCCCCCAGCACCTTAACCCCTGTTTTGGTTTTGCTAATTTCATTTTCAGAAGGATTTATACACAGTCCAGCTATATAAATTCCTTGGGAGATAAAAGCGCCGCACACTTCCATAAACAGAAGCTTTTACTTGCATCCTGTCTTCCTTTTTTTCTTAAAGTAAAAAGGAAAAAACCCTAAAAACAAAACCCCAAGCCATCTGCTTGAAGCAGGTATCATAAATGTATGCTGGTAATGATTCTGTATTCCACAATGCTGCTACTTTAACTTTTAAAATCTGTTTCCTTTCTGGTTTGTAACATTAATCAAAGAGCCGCTTCCTTCCAATTTTTCCACAGACTGGGGCTAATTAGAACCACTCGAATCATATTTTGTAAATTCCATGTGGATGTTACTTTAGGTTTCAAGATCACGAATGCTTCAGGTTCAGTCTTAGGGTTATTTTTATTAATGTTTCCGTCTCCCAAACCGATGCACGGTTTCTCTCCGTTTACCCCAAATAGATTTGTGGGTTCAGGCACAGGGGTGTGTCGGAAATAGGCAGTACAAGTCAGGAAAAAAACAAAAAGCTGAGAAGGAAAGAGATTTTACGGCACAGTTTCCAAAGAGCCACAGAGAACCCCCCAAGTAACGTGAAGCTGAGGATTCAACAGACTTGATAATTGAGCCCTTAACCTCCTGATGTCTATATCAGAAAAACAGAGTCTAGCAGAGAGAGACAAAGAATAAAAGCAAATACTGGGTAGGAGGAAGCTGGGGAGACGACTGAAATACTGAAAAATGGTTCAGGATATGTATAAATCTGTATATTACGGTTCCTTAGGTTCAGTTTTTCCCTCTGGTGAACCGTAGCTGGTTTAAAGGTGGCTTTGGGAGACCCTGACGTTTCTAACGCAGCCGAGAGCCTGGCGTTTCTGTGGCATGAGCAGATGCAACTTGGAGAGACTTCTCTTAGAATTGTGTTTATATTTCCCTATTTCCTTTTGATTTTGAAGGACTGACTAGTGATTTTTTTTATTTTTCTTTTAAAAATCTTTATGGGAAGTTAAATAGCTGGAAGTTGGGAGTTTTCAGGTGGTGATTATTAGGCTGTGCTAGAAGGATTTGAATCAAACCACTTTGAGCACCCAGCAGAGCAACTGCTTCCATGCTCTGCCACAGTATTTCTCGCCTAGATATTTGTGTACCTAAACAGGGCATCCAAGAATTCGGGGGCAGTGGGCTCGCAGGAGGGATCTTCAAGTTAACTTGCTTTTGGTATATAAGACTGCAGCTTCAAAGAAAAGCAAGAGCGCATCGTAAATTTTGCTAAAATTAATCAACCGTTTAAGAGCTCCACATTAACGAGGTTTTCCAGGCAAGCAGCTTTCTTCTCCTCTTCTTCTTCTTTCTCATTCAAAGTCCGAGAAGGTTGGGGTAAAGGGGGGAGAATATGAGTAAGAAGAGGAAAGGGTGGAATTTGAGTAGAAATAATAAAAACAAAAAAGGCTGGATTTGTAGAATATAAATCCTCATGTGTCCTTGATCCATATTGTCAGGGTTTTTTTTTTTTTTGGTCGGATTTGTCCTGTGTGCCTTTGACGGAACAGGCACGTAGAGAGAGAGAGAGAGAGAGCGCGACAGAGGGGGAGAGAGAGAGACGTGTCACTGCTTTGGAGCTCATTATCATTCTTAATAAGTCTTAAGGAATAAAGAGGAGCATTGAGTGTAAATGCTGGGTAATCCTAACACTCCTCAAGGTGAGAGGAGTCTCGAGGACACAGAGAAAGAGAGCGAGGAGGAGGGGGCTTCTGTGGGGGCAGGAGAGGGGATGTGGATGAAAGTGGTTTTTAGGGGAGCGGGCATGGGTTAGGAGGGCTTGGGCTCCGGGTGCTGCTGTTTTGTTGCACAGGCCCGTGCCAGAGAAAGTTGCCTCCAAGTTTGCATCCCAGAGATGGGAAGCAGCCCCGCTGGACCTCGGGGCTGAACTGTGGGCCTCTATCGGTGATGTTCTCTGACAGACCTCGCTTTGAGGAACAAGTCTGCTGTCCTCCCTTCTTGGAGCTGTGCTAAGGGGTCTCGCTCCCCGAGGGGATTCTGGGCTGGGTGCTTTGCCATGCCTCCGGTTTGGCATCTGCTGCCTCAGCTCGGGGCCAGACTTCGCTACCTCCTCAACCTTTGCACCCTGTTCTTAGCTCCTTTCCGTTTCGGTCTGGTTGGATGTCACAAATCCTTCTCCTCGCCTGCCTTTCCTGAAGGCTGGTTCCCCGCACCTTGCCGTGCAGGGGAGGCTGCACCGCTCACGGCTCCGTCACTAGGTGGCTTAAAGCACCGGCACGGCTCGGAAGAGCTGCCAGAGACGTTCATTCACTCCTTCTGGTGGGCTCCTTTAGTCAAACTTCGGGCTGGCAGCAAAACATGGAGATGTCTTGGAGTCCGTGGTGGATTCCGCTGCAGAGCGACGTCCTTGGTGTGTTTGCAGCGCCTTGGAGCATGGGAGCCTGTGTAGCAGTGAGGAGGACACCGACCGACTGGATTCAGGGGCCGGGCTGCTTGCTCTCATGATAAGGAGTCAGGAACCCGCCTGCCTTGCTGGGTCCTTCCCTCTCCGGGCAGATTTCACCATACCCATTTTAAAGAGTGTGCGTGTTCCTGTTGGAAAAAACCTTGTCAGGGTTGGCGGAGCTCTTCTTACTGTGCTGATGGGTAATGGAAGATGCTGAGCCTTCGGCGATGCCCACTGGCCCTTCTTTCTTGTCTCTTAACTCAAGTCCAGTTGCAGGCAGAAGGGACTGCTGGAATTGGGAATTTGCCTAATGCATCCAAACCGTAAAGAGGGGGGTGGAATTGCACTTGAATTTTTTGTTTTTCCTCCTGCAGTCTCTGTTGTCTCTCTGGTTCAGCCCATAGCTTCTGGTGGAAGTAAGAGCTTTACCTTTTCCGTTTTAAATGACTCCAGGTGCCTGGGAGCAGGTGGGCAGGAGCTCTGGGTGCTGAGTTTTGATCAGTTGGCGGGAGAAGCCAAATACAATGAGGTGGAAGTCTTGGTAAATGCTGCGTTTTCTCAGCCCAGGTGCTTGGCTTCAAGGTTAAGTGTTACACTGGTAATATTATTAGGTATTAAGTTATTAGTAATGGAACTGTGGGGCTTGCCTGTACTTGGCAGGGAACCGCTAAGGAACTGTATTAGGGCTGAGTTCATCCTGGTTTCTCTGGTTGTGTCCTTCCAGCATGCCTCAGCCCTGAGCTGGAGGGAGCAGTAGCAAACACGAATGGAGTTGTTGTGCATTGTCTCTCTCTTCAACTCGTTCCTGAGGCAGCTACAGAGTGGTAGCAAGGAGGCACGGGGCTCCTGTACTGAGGGACCTGCTGCAACCCCCCTGCCCTGCTCGCTGTCTCCAGTGGCTGTTGATGAGGTGTCAGCTAATACCTTTCACGCGTGATTGAGCTGGTCTAGAATAGGACCCGGAGGTACAAGAGTCTGTTCTCCCAGGGTGAGCTCTAGAGCCGTCCAGCTGTGGAGGCCTCGAGTGTAATAAGCACTGTAGGAAAAGGGTTTGCGTCTGCAGAACTGTCAGTTGGCTGGGGCCTTTGGCTCCTTGCCCACCATGGCATTTTGGGGCAGTTTTCTCTCCAGAAGGTATCCTATTTTTGTTTTGCCACCAGTGATGCTGTTCTGAAACAAAATAGGTTGCTTCCAAATTGTGAGCCATAGGGCTTGTCATTTCAATGACGATAAAAGAAGTCACCTCAGAGATGGTCTCCGAGGCTGATCCTGATCATTCTGCATACAAAGTCAGCTGGCAAGGCTGGTCCCAGTGCTGGGAGGGCAGCACAGCATCACACATGTTAGCATCCTTAAAGGAAGGAAGGAAGGGAGGGAAGAAGAGGGAGGGAAGAAGGGAAAGAGGGAGGGAAGGAGGGAGACGAACTCTACAGATTTTTCAGGGGTTGTTAATTTTTGATGCTATCCTTTGAAAGGACAGTGTGAACTGGAAGACTTAGAAAGAGAATCCTTACATCCCTTTGATGGGGAAGGACTATAAGGAACTGCAAAAGGGGTCTTATTTCAGTTATGTACTAAAATGCCTTGAGGAATGTCACTCAGGAGAGGTCTGCAGTAGTCCTTGTGGAACAAGTGTCGAGAGTGTGACCCTAGCTCAAGTTTGTCCGGTGGGGTGGGAGAAGAGGTGACTGGCCAATGATTCCTGAAAGTACAAAATAGTCTGGTTCTGGTCACAGCTTTGTCTTGAAGGTAGGGATGGCAGCTGGCTCTCACTTGCAGCTAGTTCTTTTCTTTCCTGCTTTCACTTCAGCTTCCAATAGCAAAGGGACCAGGGCTTTTTATTCCTAAGCGGTAAGACTCCCAGCCCCACACCTTCCCAGCGTAGTTAGGCAGAGCCTCCTAAATAACAAAACACGAACATAGGTGACATAAATGCAAACTGAGCTATGCAATTGTAGCCTGTGGCTTCGAGGTATCTGCCTCCTTCCCCACTCAGCTCAGCCCTATGCCAGTGAGAGCAAGGGCTGCACAGAATCCCGCTTGTCTGCGCATTGGATGATGAGGCTGGCAAACAGCTCCCAGCCTGGCTGCCTCCCCATGGTGGCTGTGTCTGTAGAACATCCTCTCTGTAGGGCTGCTGGTGATGAGCCCCTCCCTCCACCAGTGCCTCAGGCTGGCCCAGCTTTATACCGGGGGAGCAGTGTCCTTTCACACTGGTGAGCCAGCAAAATCTCTCCCAGGGGTTATTGTAACCTCTCAGCAGCGATTTGCAAACAGGCATTCGGAGATAAAGTCTTGGTGCCGAGCTAAGGGCCAGGAGGGCAGATATGAAACGCGGCAGGTTTATGAAAGGGAAGGTGTATGAAATGCAGCCTGCATCTCCCATTTCACTGCACTATGCCAAAACACACAGTTTCTTATTTCAGTCACTGTGATCTTTCAAGGAGGTTAATTTCCATGACGAACTCGGGGCCACGTGCTTGGAGGATTTATCTAATTAGACTGACACTTTTCTTTTTTAAAAAAGAAAATTAAGCTGCACCTTGGAGGACTTAAGTATTTTAAACTGTGGGAGCGGCAGCAGGCGGTGTGATCCCTGCTCTGTGAGCAGGGAGAGAGGATATTTCCCCCTTTTCAGTCTCCTGTTTAAGACTTCGCCAAAGATCCCTATTTACTTGATTCTCTTACATGATGGCCGGATGCTAAAGAGTGTTTTATCCTGCCTGAGTGAGTCCCTAAAGCCTCAGCTGGCTCTTTAACTCATGTAAACTATTGATGTTCTGGGCTGTTACGTATTCAGGATGGAGTGGAGGGTAAAAGGGAGACCTGTTAATGCTCCTTAGGCATGTCCTAGAAAAGACGCATCCTCTCAGGGCAGCAAATGGAGTGCCTGCAACTGTGTAACGACTGAGGTAGGTGTATGTCCCTCTCCTCCTGCGTGAGCACCTCATGCTCATGAGTGTGCACAGGTCGTTGAAGCTGGTGTGACTGTCCCTGTCTTGTCTGTGGTCAGACAGAAACGTGAGTCCTGGGAGACCCCCCGCCCTTTGTCCAGCCTCGTTGCACTTGGATCATGTTTGGGTTTCCTGCTGAAAATGCCTTTCAGATGAGAACCAGGACCATGCTGTAATAAAACCCGAGGGTTTGAGGTTGTGGCTGTTACCTGCAGGCAAGCCCCGTGCTGTCCTCGGGCTGGATAGCTTTCACTCTTGCAGGCACAGGGAATGATGCTGATTTTGTTCCCATCAGAGGGCTCCTGGAGTCCTGCTTTATACTCGCTGCCTGCTGCCTGCCCGTTACTTGGCAGACTCCTTGTGTTGCTGTTTGTGAATCCAGGCTCAGATCACTTGAGGCCTGATAATGCCCCCACTGTTTATCCTTGCAAAGGAGATGGAAGGAAGGTCTTTGCAGGGCACTGTATTTGCTGCACTAAACTCGGACAGCTCATACCACATTTCCTTGCAGCCCAGGCTGGAGCAGAGTAGAGTTTGTGGGGTCTGGTACAAATGGAGAGGGAAGTGTTCACACAGAAGGGGCCATCATAAGAGTAGCCTTGCTGATTGGTGATAACATACTGAATCCTCTGGAGCTATTAACGTTGCAAGACTGCACAGAGTGAGAAAAATAAGGCAGCCTTGTCCAAGGAGATGGTCACTGGGCGTGCTACTGTCCGCAGCTGAGGAATCCATGGTGGATTTAAACGTAAGATTTAATTTCAGTGTGTCTTTGGTGAGGAGAGGAATAAAAATAGGTATTTCCTTTCGTACGCCCCCACCCCCCAATGCAAAAGAAAAAGAGAAAGAAAAATAATAAAATCTACCAAGCGCTCAAAGGTCTAACCAATAAGAGCCCTGGCGGCTGGGGAGCGATGGTTCTGGCTTGGTCAGCCATCCCTAACAAGTTACGGGTTGTATAAACTCCCAGCTTACAGCTGTAAATTTACTCAATTTTGAATACAGCCACAAGCTGGCTCAGCAGGATCTGAAACCGTCTGCTCCAGTAGTCCTGGTATGCTCGAAATTCCCAACTTCGGGGGGCCCCAGCTTTGGGCACATGTAACCGTGGAGGGCCTGATCCCGGGCCTCACCACACGTAGCCCTGCTGCGCCCTAATTGGAAGGGATTGCACCAATATAAGCTGCTGGCTTAATTTATCCTTTCTTAGCTTTTAGTTTCCCTGCCTTGGGTGAATGTCTCTTGATGTCCATAGCAGCAGGTCCACTGCCCCTGTGCTTCTTTCTCTTGGGCACCTCAAGATGAGGAGCTTGGCCAGGAGGAGATTCCCTTGCAGAAAGCTTCCGAAATACGGCCTGTGACAGCAGGGCTGGCTCCGCCGGATTGCAGAGCAGGCGGGCAGGATTTGGTCCATACGCAGTCTGGGGCCCCTTCCTACAGCATCTGCTCAGTCCTGTGCTGAGGTGGAGTCAGTGGGTGTTTGCCTGAGCAGCTGAGAGCAGAAGCATAGTTCTGACTTCAGGGATTGTTGCTGCTGCAGGGACCGATCTCTCTGAACGCCTGTAATGTTGCAACATTTGGTGATCCTAGAAAGCTGAACTTTTGGCTTGGCGGCACTGAATCCTGCCACAAACAGGAGCATGTTACTGGCATTGAAAGGGAATTTAGCCCAAGCGCACAGTTAAACTTTGATCACCTCTTACATGTTCAGAAATTGGACCATTAGCAGCAGCTAAGCAGTGGCAGTCTAGGGGAAGAGGAGCATACCTGTCTGATCCCGATCCTGGTTCTCCTCTTACTGCTGGCTACATTTCATCATGTTTCTGGTAGGGAAGCATTTTGTCTGAGACAAATCCCTTTATCTTGGCATGAGGCATCGAGTGCTGCCATGTTCTGTCATTGACACCTTAGCCTTCAGCAAGACTGATGTGGTATCTTTTGTTTGATGGAATGAACTTGGAAGGTAGAGGTGGCTCGAGGGATGGCCAACTCCAGACCTCCTCAGCATGTACCTGGCAGCCTCTGCCCTGGGCTGCTGTCCAGCTTTCTGACCCAGCTTGTGGCCACCTTTACCGGAGCGGGCACGTTGCCTGGTTCAGGCTCCTCCAGGTATAAGAATGGTGATGGCAGAGGTTATGGGGATAATACGGCTCCAAACACAGTGAGTGTTCACTGCTGAATTCAACTCCCTACAAAGAACTGAAAACCAGTGAATGCAAGTGACAGGTTTGTGAGAGTTTCCTCTCCCATCTTCCTCCTCTCCCTTGTGGAGTTGTGCTGGCTCTGGCTCCCAAAGGGTTAAGGTGACTCATGCCCCTCTCACCAGATCTGCTGGCAGGAACGCTTCATCCCAGCCTCTAATTGGTGGTGTTTGCTCTGCACTTTCTCGCTCTGGTTTTGATGAAAACATTTAACCAGGAGCTTAGTGTGCAGAGGCTCCCAGCTGACAGCCGCCGCACTGTCTTTACCAAGTTGTCCTTGCTGTGTAAATTCAGCAGCCTGGCTTAGAGGTGGCAGGGGAGGACAAAGTACACAGCATCACAGCCCCTGGCCCCTCAGCTCTGCTCCTCAGGCTGCTCTTACCTACAATAATCTTTAGGGTCCAGGCCCGTATCTGCTCCAGTCCACAAGTGCCTTTCTGTACCTGGACAGCCAGCGGCACTGGAAGCCAGTTCAGCGCCTTGGCACTAGGCTGCAGAGGTGGGAAGAGTGGCCCGGCAGGTCCCATAGGGCCTGGTCTTACCTGAGAGCAGGGGGACAACTTGATAGGGCTTGGGAGATCGGTTCCCAGACCATGCGGCTGCGATCCCGGGGGACTCTTCCCCAGAGAACAGGCTCTGACAGGCCCTGTGCCATGAAGAGAGGTGAAGCTACTGGTTCTGTTACGTGAAGACAACCTACTCATTCCTTCCTATGCCGTTTGGGAACTTGTGCAGGATTTTCCCAACCCAGTCTTTCACTGCAGCTGTTTCATGTAATAACCTGCTTGTCTATAGGCTCTTCTAATGGGCTTCACCCTAAGAAGTCTCAGCTGATTTTAATTTTTGCCATGCCAGTGGCAGGGAAGTTACCATGTCCTTACGGAGACAGTCTTGAGAGCGGGCATGTCCAAGCTCCTCAGTTCCTACGTCACAGAACCCTTAGGCAGCAGCAGAACTGAACCAGGCCCTGGGGGAGATGCCAGTTTATCTGTGTTGCTGCTGGAAAATGCATTCAAATTTCTGCCCAAACAGGAGATTGTGACATGCAAGAAATTCATCTGAGCCTGCTGGGGCTGCCACTACTCTGATATTTCTTTACTTTTCTTTCCTTATCTCTGATGATCTACCCTATGAACAGCAAAACAAATCCAGATGGGAAAATTTATAAACCAGAAAATCTGGATTCGCCATTCCTGGAAAAGCATGATTCCTTGTTCTCAGCCGCCTCCGTGTGTCATGGGGTCTGCCATGAAAAGATGCCAGAACTGTTGAAAGAGGCCAGGCCTATGTCTGCATTAAAGAAACTTAGCGGCAGCGTAACGCCCTGCGTGAGTGCGGGTTCCAAAAGGAGATGTGCTGCACTGAGGGAAGCAGGATTTGCCCTAGAGAAGGTTGGTCAACCAAGATGTTTGTCCTCTTCACATCCATTTGAGGCCCTTGCTCCACATCATTCTACTGAACTGATAATGCATATTGAGGGAAATTTTCCTGCTTCTTCGCTGACCCTGAGTACTGATAGTCTGGAACCAAATACACGTGTCTCATTAAAAACAAAAAGAGCCGGGCCAGGCCACCACTCCACACAACGTACCGTCTGTTATCAGCCTGGAGAAAGGGGAGCGAACAGGTGTAGGATAACAGTGCAACTGAGAGAGACCAAAGTGCATCATAAAATAAACAGCCAGTGCTCCAGCTCCCCCAGATGCACCATTGAGTTGCAGGGTCTACAGCGTGCTTTTGAACGTGCTCCGAGCAAGTGCCCGCTTGGGGCACCATTTAATTTGCAGCCAGAAATGGGTTGATGATTATCTGCATCGTGGCAGTGCCTGGAAGCCCCCTGCCCCTTCAGTTCTGCTTGGGGCTGCAGGAGCTAGGTGAGCTCCCTGCCTCAAAGAGCTCACAGTTGGAGGGGAAGGAGGCCGCTAACAGGACTGACCTGCTGTGGGTCTGACTTGTGTCGTGAACTCACCACCAGTAGGCCCGGATGGAGGGCTGAAGAAGGCGCCTCAGCCTTCCCTTACTGTGGACCGTAACTGTCTTAGCTGTGTCCTTCACAACCTTTACAGTCTTCAGGGAGGTGTCCATCCTTTCCTCCTGACATTTCTGCGGTGAAAATCCTTGTACCAGCTTTTATTTGATTTCTTCACACCTTTTCTTGCTATGAGAATCTTCTTCTGCCCCTTGTGCTTTGGGGCTGGCAGAGCTTGCGGTGGTGCTGCTGCCGTTTTTGCTGCATTTAGTGAGGCAGCAGCTTGGCTTCCTTCAGCCATCAGCAGCCAGCACTTTAGTGTCTTGGCGTGACTCAGCCACTGGAATTGTGCTTACCCAACAATACCTTTTGTCCTTTGCCCAAAACTTCTGGCCAAGAAAAAGGGAAAAAGGAGGAGGGAGAAAAGAAAGAAAGAAAAGATAAAATTCTACATTTAGTTGTCCTTTCATCACAGGTGGTGCCAGTTGGGTTTTGCTTTATTTGTACAGGGTGGGGAGAAGAGAAAAAGAAAACAAGGTGGAACTCGGACAAGGCCCAGGAAATGTTTGAGCCTGACAACAAACTTCCTTTGTTTATGGGAGCAGGGAAAAGAGAACAGAAGAAAGGGGCAGAAGACCAGCTGAAACCAACCTCAGCCCTGTGTTATTGGACAGGTTTCTTCTTCCCACTCTTTATTGTTTGGGGTTTTTTATTTTGCTCAGGTGTTGTGTGATAATTTTGTTTGCACTAGAGCCTTTGTGTGCTGCCTTCTAGAAGGTGGACAGACGAAAGGTTTCCTGGGGACGCATTTGTTATTTGGATGGGGAGGATTTGTCCTTTATTCTAGGGCTGTGTGTGATCCTTCCCCTCTAGCCATGAAGACCAAGACAGCTAGAGGGGAAGGACAAGGGACCATGCTGTTCAGGAGGAGAGAGGAGAGTTTAGGGCATAGGTATGAAAGTCATGGATTAAAATGCAGAAACCAGTGGGGTTTGTTGATGGGAAAAGGAAGAGGACCTTGAAAGCAGCTGTCAGGACTCTTGGGTGCCACCAAGTGCTAGGACATAGACCTCCCTCTCATGGGAAATCTCTCTGACCAGCAAGTTCTTGTTGGCTCAAAATCTCTTGCTGAATCACCTGCAGTGTGCTTCTTTCAAAAGAATTGGGAGTTGTGGGACAGCAGAAATTAGAGTGACCTTGTGCTATATGGGACAGAAGGGATTCTGGTGGGGTTGGGTCTCGGTGAGGTTGGGTCTCAGCAGGGTTGTTACGGCCAGTTCATTAGTGCTTACTCTAGGTACCACTGGGGCCACCCAGCACCCCTGAGCTACCTGGAACTTGGTTAGAGCAGTCAGAAATGTGTTCCCATCCAAACTGGTGGTGCCGTCTCTGTCTTCAGGCACTTGCGTGCAGTCCATGTGTTGTAGGTTCAGTACAGCTGGGCTGGGGCAGCACTCGAGCAATCCATTTCTCTCAGGAGATGCTCTTCCCTGGAATGCTGGCTAGTACCTTCCCAAAGGGCCCTTCACTGCTCCTTAGCTGTTGACTCTGTTCAGTGCTGCAGTGGTCCTGTAATGCTGGAATAGCTGGGTAGTGAGCAGGCTGGGCTGAAAGGCTCTCGAGTCTTTTCTTGGCCAGGTTAGAGAGATATCACATAGTGCTTAATTAACCTCTGTTACCTCATTTGGGTATCACAAAGTGGTGTATCAAAATAAGTGAACAAAGTCGCGGGTATTGCCAGTAAGGCAGGTGTGGCCACACTCTCCAAAGTAAGGTTTTGACTTGGTTTGTAAGAGGGGAGGTGTCCAATGTTCAGTACATGAAAAGGAAGAAAGGAGAGCAGAGAATCCCAGTCACTGCACGGCGCTGGACCATTATTGAAGGTTTGCTGTCCTTCTGGTTATGGCCCAAATCATGCCTAGGGTATTAAACAAAAGCATCCAGAGATGCTGCCAGTGAAAACTTGTCCTCCGATACTGGGGAAGTGGATCCCCTGCGTTATGTTTACTGGGCTTTGTATCCATAGCGTCCTTTTTTTTTTCAGTGCAGGTTCTCACTAAGTTTCATCAGACAGCCCTGGAGCTGCTCTTTTCCTGAAGGTGCTGCTAAGCCTCTGGCTCTGGGTCCCCTGGGTTGCAGGACACAATCCCAGTTAAATGACTCCAGAGCAGAGTCTGAATTCAGTGAGTCTCAGGCAAAAGCTGGAATACTTCTACTACAAGATATGCTCTTCCAGATTTACGTTGGGAGCCGCCGCATTCAGACTTTGGTCCTCAGTCTTTGCCTTACTTTTTTGTATCTGTCCAGTGGAGATAATAAAACTCTCCTGCGACACGGCTGGTAGCTGAGAATTAAGGAACGGTTTGCAGAGCCGGGTGGAAAGCAGCTGTGGTACACGGGCTGTATTTTTGCTGCTAGTGCATTTGTCTGGAGTTTAGAAATTAAGACCCGAGCGAGACGAGCAGAGGAAGGTGAATGGACTTGCTGAGGCTCTCGGGAGATGCTCTGGGGAAACTTGCCCAGGGGTCTCGAGGGAAGAGGCTGGCATAGGGGTGCTGGCAGCAGGAGCGGTGGAGGCGAGCGAGCGGCTTTCCTGCCGTCCATTCCAAACACAGGAATGACTGTGGGGAATGATTTCAAAGCCACCACTATGGAGATTAAGGGGATGAGAATGTAAATCTCAAGTAAAAAGGTAATTGAATGTAATAGCAAACACTGCTCGGTCTATGTTAATTTTAGCTCTTCCCCTGGATACAAGGCGCTGTATTAGTGTTTTATTACCATTTTGTTTGCACTAATAAAATAGTAAAATTTATTTCAAGGAAGTTGAAGGATGGTTTTACAATGCAAATTTGAAGAAATTGGACTTTTCATTTACGCCACTGCTATTTTAAACCCTGAAGGGTGTAAATTAGCCTCCTGTGCCTGGGTGAAATCCACTGCTTCCACAAGCAGGGGGAGGATTTGATGTGGGGGAGAAGAGAACAAAACCAAATCATCTGAATATTTCAGAGAGACAGAGATATCTGATGAGGAGAGAGAAAAAACTGCCTGCCTGGGCCCACTGAGAGGAAGGGCTGGAGCAGAGCTGTTGGAAAAGCAGGTTTCTGCTGAAGGGCTGCTTCGGCTGTTGAGAGTGTCAAGAAGGGGCAGAACAGGGCAGCAGATGTGCCAGTGGGCACTGTGCACCATGCCCTGTGCTGGCTCCATCGTTCCTGCTGCTGAAGGAGGTGCCAGTAATTGGGGCTCAGTGGACTAACAGATGCTATCAATGACAGAGAGTTCCTAGAAGTGTGGAAGCCTTGGGCAGGTTTTGCTTTCCAGCCCAGGGGACCTCCACTTCCCACGTCGCCTGTACTTCTCTCTTTCTCTTGCTTTGCTGTCTTCATCTTCCTGCCGTAGCCCGGCCCATCCGGCAGCCAGGCACAGCCTGCCTCTGATTCACCGCTGAGTCACGGTGCTGCCAGAGAAGGTGCCTCCAGCCCGAGAGGCTGGTTTAGCGACCTCCTCCTTCACTCAGGACTCCTCTTCAGCATGAAATGGAAAGGGATGGGCAGATTATCTGGTCCCTTTCACCTTTGTAAAGTCATTTATAGCAGCACTGTTTTGATCCCACTGTTTTGCCACTGCTTAGCCTTGACATAAATGATGCTGTAAAGGCCAAGCTACACAGAATCGGGTCCAGAAAGCCATGTTTGGTTCCAAAGGTCTTGCGCTGAATTGGCCACGTGCCTCTTGGAGGCAAGTGTCTTAGGGTGCAGAAGCATCCAAGGCTTAGAAGCCTTCTTGGAATTTTCTGAGGTTCTGCAGCAGGTCTGAAAATCTTACAGGG
This sequence comes from Megaceryle torquata, assembly GCA_024611175.1. Classification (NCBI taxonomy): domain Eukaryota; kingdom Metazoa; phylum Chordata; class Aves; order Coraciiformes; family Cerylidae; genus Megaceryle; species Megaceryle torquata. The sequence continues at coordinate 83,921 of JANIJG010017873.1, read as the reverse complement.
TAACTTGGAGGGCTTCATTCTCCTTGTGCAAATGCAGACGTGGGCAAGGACTCGTAACACCACTTTTTTCAAATCCCAGAGGTCCTATTCCCCAGCTGAGCAAGGCTACTGTTTTCTCATCACGTTCTCCTTGCACATACCTTGGTCTTCAAGCAGCATGGATACAAAGGCGACCACACTTAAGTTTCTCCTATATAGGAGAATTAATGTTTTTTTCTGAATCTTGACTGAAATTGTACCTTCAGTCGTTATCCTGAGATGATCTCACTCCACCTCATAGGATGGGTTGTTTTCAAGTCTGTGTATTACATGCATCCCCAACCCACATCAGGTTTTTTTACAGTGGCTGAGGTGCTGATCTGGGCGTGAAATCCTCAGAGAGCCTGATTTTCCTTCTGAAATCCAGTGGACTGATGGGCACTTGAAACATTGCTTATGTTCCTAGGCAGTTTCTGTCCACAAGTATTAACGATTTTGCTGCCAGCCCAGTCACACTGCTGTGGGCAGCTCCTTCTGTGGGATGTAATTGCTAACGTACTCGTTTGGTGGCTGGCCTACTGGTCTAGCTGTTGCCTTGCATTCTTGGCCAAGTGGTACAGAGTGAGCTGGAGAGGAAAAACCAGCTCCAGCAATCTGATTTTATGGAGTTAGATCTCCCAGCTCTCCTTTGGATTATGAATATCATCCATTCATTTTATCCTTAGGAGGCCTTTCAGGACAGAAACCACTGTTTACCCCACGCACAGGCAGGATGGAGCTTCCGAGTGTTACTATTTATGGTTCGGATAGCAGCAAATCCACTGCAAAAGCCAAAGCCAGGCTCCAGGTCCTGTGTTTTTACTACTGTGCAACCTGTCCTAGTGTCTATTTAAGAAAGCCTTCAAAAGTTTTTAAACCTTCTTGCAGGTTCAACTTCTAGCACAAAGCCACTAGCCCATGGGTGGTATCAGGCAGCCCTCTTAAGCTCCCTGCCCTTCTCCTTTGGTGGATGTAGCAGAGGCTGAGCCAAGACTGAGGGCGTTACCAAAGAAAGCAAAGACTTATTTTTGGCATTGAAATGGTTTCCTATTCCAGGCGAGTCTGGGGAGCAGCGTGGTTGTGTACCCAAGGATTTAAGCAGTGCATTAAGCAGAGGGGTTACACTCCGGGTGGATTTCAATCAAAAACTATAATTACATCAAATAGCAAACGGAAATGGAAAAAGAGGATTACTAACTCGACCCTGAATGCTGTTGGCTGCTGAACCTGCTCCATTATTCACACCCCCTCTGTTGCCTGAGGTGGGGTGTGTGTATGTGTGTGTAGGCAGTAAGGCCCCCCCCCCTTTTTCCATTTCCTTCATCCATCTGATGAAGTCAGAGTCCCTGCCTTGGTATCAGTGCTTGGAGGAAGGCTGGAATTTGCATGACTTGGATTTGGGACTTTGCAGGGCAGGTTTGATCTCCCTGTGCAACTCTTCCTGGCTCCAGGCAGGAAGAACTGCTCAGCTAAGGCAGTCGTGGGAACCCCCAGGCCCACAAGCTTTCTCTCTTTTTCTCTTTCGTTATCAGACTAGTCTTCTGGCCTCATCACTGTTGATCCTCAAGGAAACTGGAAAGCTCTGCACTGCAAACAGGAAATGCTTTCTAGAGAGCTAGGTTGGTGCTTAAAACTCTTCCTGAGTTAGCAGGGCTGTCCTGTGGATGCGTTTGGTCTCTGAAAGAGATTGTTTGACTTGGTACAACTTCCCAGTTGAGGATTTACCACAAACCCGCACCCAGAGTCTGGGGCTCCCAGATTTGCCGTCTGGTCCAAGGTGGAACGTGGCTTCCTGCAGTACTTTGAGACGCTTTGTTGATTCCAGTTTGCCACTTCTGTCTGGCGCTGCTGGACCTGTCACCTGCCTTCTGGTCTTCGTCTGCCTTGTTTCACTTGTCCTGCTCTCCCAGTCCCTCCCTGTGTCTCTCTTCCTTCCTGTCGTTGGCAGGTTGTGTCTCTACACGCCTGTCGCACACCTGAGGCTGGGAGGATGCGTAGTGAGTGTGCTGAGATGGCTGGAAGTGTTTACCAGACAGGGAGGATAAGGTATTCAATCCCCCACTGCCTTCCCAAGCCTGCTTTCTCAGATGGTTTTCCAGATGTCTAATCCCAGATTTCATAGCCCAGCCCAGCTCCTGTTTGATGGGATCTCTTCTTCTCTGTTCATGCTGAATGGGTGAGCCCTGCGCTGGAGCTAGGTCTCGATTTAAGCTACAGAAGAGCGCTGCTCGGTGCCTTGCTCTTAGGGCAGTCTGCTACACCTCAACCAAATCTGTGGCCCCTCGTTGGCCTGTGCCTGGTTTGGAGCTGGGAGAAGCAATCAGCCTTAGTTAAAAACTGAAATCCCTTTTAGCAGGTAGAGGAAAGACTATTACTGATTAGACCAAACCTTTATTACACAAACGGGGAAAAAATTCTTAAAGACCAAAATATGACCAAGACACTTCCTCAATTTATTTTTTATTCTTGTGCACTTTACAAACTTTGATTTTAAATTTATATAAAGCTCTCTCTGCAGTATCTTGAGTCCAGCTATAATGGTTTAAGGGCTAGTTCAAGAAAACCAAAGCCTTTAAACAAACTGGTCATGCCACTGTCCAAAAGAGCTGCAGTGGAAAAATAAATGACGACAAATAAATGATATCAATCATTTAAAAAATGTTACTGACTTCAGAGTCAGTTTTGTTACACACTGTGGAAAATACAAAAATCCAAACATTGGGAAGAAGATTGTAAGGGGCGCAGACAGGAGGGATGAAGTTGTCCTACTTTGTACAAGCTTGAATTTACTCCTCACTGTGCTACGTCCTGTTTCTGCAGCCGTGAGTGAGCTGGAAGCAGTGGAATTGCTGGTTTTATGTGTGCGTGTCTCTTCTAGTCCAGAGCCTTTGTGGTTTTCATGGTCCAGCTCTGACCCTTCTGCTTCCTTTTTGCCTTTTCTAACAATATTTTGGACATGACAACCCCTTTCTGGTCTCTTGTGTAAACCTCAATTACCCGTCATCAAATGAGATGATCCCAGCAGCCGTGAAGTCAAAGGTTTGATTTTAAAGAGCTACTGTTTGCAGGTGTGGAAAAATATAAGCAGAGGTTGAAAAAGAGGAGCCCAAATGTTGAGGTTCAGGCACTCGAGATGTTTTAAGACTTACAACTCCAGGCGAAGCCTTCCAAAGCTGCAGGTGCTTAGAAATTTGGAAGAACTGGGTCTGTACTACGTGTAAGAGAAATATGCATGTGCCAGAGCATTTCTCGTTGCCGTGAGACGTACTCTGTTAGCCCTGCCTGCACCAGCTCTCACCTTACAGTACCGACCGTCCCGCTGGTTTCAAGGGGCCAGCTCAGAGTGAGGCGCTTCATCCTGGGGAGGAGGAGGGTGTGAGACTATAACCCCCTGAGAGCAGAAATGCTGGCAGGAGGCATCTCACCTCGGGGAAGTGATCTTCATGGGTTACTAGTTTTATCAGCAGTACATCCTTTTATACAGAGAGAAGGAAGAGGGGAGAGAAATTCCATCCGGCTCTGCTGATTCAGTGGAGTAAAGAGGTGGAATTCATTAGGAAAAAAAATGTTTACGGCACAGCTTTAGTCAGAGGTTCTTCCATTTTAACGTCCTGCTTTTTTATGATAGATTGTTTGAAAGACAAAGCAAGCACTAGGGGCTGCTTCGTGTTTTTGTTTTTATTTTTTCATTAAAGTTTAATTGCACGACTTGTTATGTGATGTAACTTCTGGAAATGCCTGTTGTAGTTGCTTGCAAAATTATTTTTGATTTGTTATGTTTGAATCTTAGGTGCAGGAGTGTTAAACCTCAAAGAGGTATTCAGACATGCATATGGAGAGAAAACATATATAGAGAGGATAGGTTTTGATTAATGAAAGAAAAGAACTGAAACTGCTGTGAGAGAAGAATCTCCTTTATTCGAAAGCTCTTCTGCTACATCACTAGGACAGAGACTAAGGGCTTTAAAATTAGTGTAACTATAATTTATATCCACCTTAAGGACACTCTTCGCCTCCTGATCAGTAATGGAGCCTTAAATATAAATGGATCCTCATCACGCAACACTCAGATATTTTCTTTACTCACAGGAGGTGTCAAGGGAAGGGTTTCTATAAGGAAAATAGAGCATTTGCATAAGTACTTACAGCATGAAACAACAGAGAGTTTGTGTTGCCGAAACAGCAACAATCCCACTAAAATCATCCCGCTTTAATAGTTTAGGAAAAAAAATATAACAAAAACATTGCAACTGTAATAGATGTTGCTGTCTGTATTGGTATCGATTTCATCAGTTGCGTTGCCTTAATCTTGGGTGGGTGAAGATTAAGAACCTCCATGCAGAGGTAGGAGTGTGCAATAAGTGGGTGACATCTTAAGCAGCTTTCCTTTGCCTGGAGATGATGATTTGAGGGCAGAATGTTTCCTCCATCAAGGCTAGGTTTTGGAAAACGAAAGAGGATCTTTATAAATAAAAATCTTGAAAGGAAAACATCCATTAGACAATGAACTGGAGGAGAAAGTGCTTAACTGAAGCAAATTTTCCAAACTTCTTGCGCGTTGCAAACGTGACAACAGAGACCTCCAAGTGCACACGTGGAATTGACTTTTGTCCCGCTGTCCAACACATCAATTCCCAAAGGAAGTCTGGTGCCTAAGTGCTGAAAAAAGGGAGGAGGAGAAGGTAGAAGATGTGTTTGCATTATATAATCTACAGACTTTTATGTATAAAACATTTATACCCCTTTAACCTGAGATGGGGGAGTTAAACTGATAGCCTGCATGGAAACATTTATTTTGGCTCAGTTCAAATTAACTGCTGATAAATTTCTACAAAATCCTAATAAAAATAAGAGAGGCAGCTCTGCATTAAATCAGTTTATAGGGGGTAACTTTTTATGCACATTTTTAAAAATCCATGTCTTTGAAATATTGTTAATCAAATATGAAAAACAACATATAAGGGAATTCCCTCTGTAGAGCGTTTGTGAATTAAGGTTAACACAGTCATAAAATGGTGATAAAAAAATGAGTGGTGGTCACCTTCAGCTGTGGTTCCTTTGAAAGAGGGCCGAGCTTCAGCAAAGTAAAAAGCAATTCAGAGATGGGAAAAGAACTATCACCTAAAACTTTCCAGGCAAATGGTGGGGCTGAACTGCTTTTAACTAGAAAGAAGTAGGGATTTCTTGCTTCCCGTTGGGTTTCTGCTCAACAGTGAGACTGGTTTTCACAAGAACTGTGATGAGCATGTTCCAGGATGTGCTTCTGCATCCTGCTACAGGTAAGTACAGGTTTCTGAAAAGACACGCACTTTTTTTTTCTAGTTATCATACCTGAAAAGTTTGCCCCTGTAATTTTCTTTTAATCTAGGATTTCTTCACATTTTGTTACAATACATCATCTGTACATTTGTATTGTCTGTAACTGGTTTGTTCTGGACTGTAAATGATTCTCCAGCCCATACACAGGTAAGTCTAGGACTGGACTTTGTGCAGTTTTGTCCACAGGGCGTCTGAGTTTATGGAGATATGTTTGCAGGGGTGGTAGACTCTGACTGTCTTGCTATTTCAGGGTGCAGAAAAATGTTTCTGTTCTTGCTGAATGTCTTTCTAGTGAGTCTTTCTCTGAGCCAGGTAGTAACCTAAGCATGGTTCTGGTCTGGTCTGCTGAGCAGCTTCCATGTTGCAGGGTGTCATCTTTAAAAAAATAAATAAAATGGGGGGAAAAAAAAAGGACAGATTGAAAAAACATGAAACAAATCACCAGTCTTTAAGTGGAAATAGCAGTCTCCTCTTAGACTGGAAGTTTATTTAGCAAAGAAGGGGATAACCTAGTGGTTAGAGCACAGACAGAAATCTTATCTTCTCCTAGCTCCGACTAAATTGATATTTGAGTTTGCTCAGGTTACTTTAACTCCTTGTTTTCCCACTTTCACTGCGAAGTGAAGAATTCCCCTGTGACATGTCATGCGGTAAAGCTGGGAGTTTGACCGAGCAGCAAATATATCTGCATACCTGGTGATTTTACAGCTGAAATCCAAGGATTTCTCCGAGTTCCCTTGCACTTGCTCATTTTATTTCAGTGAAATAACTCTGGCTTTTAAAACTAGCAAAAGCAATTAGTTCACTCCAGGGACCAATAGGTGGAAACATGTCATCTTAAAAAATGGATTCGGTTGTGGGATCTCTGAGGCTTTCTATTAGGTTAGAATATTTCTGCTGCGAGTGATGGTTGTAGACACTGGGTATGCTCAGCACTCTGAGGAAGCCAGGGCTCGTTCAGCCCCGTGGTCCTCGTACGGTTGGTCTGACGGTGTAATAATGATCTTAAAGTAGCGCACATCGCTTCAGCATAAGCATATGTATGGAATGGACATATAACGCATAATTGTAACAAGTAACTAGAATACTGCGTATGCACTTCTAAAATTGGCTGGGTTAATAAAATGTGCTGATTGCTCCCTCAGGATATCAAGGGACTGGATGATATTAGTAAGGGTCACCAGTTCAAATCTGGGGCAAGTTAGCAGCGACTGCAGCAGCCGTGTTACAGCCCTGCCAGCTTTTCCCCAAGTTTCTCACAGGCAGGTACCTGTACCAGTACAAGGCCTACTTTGCTGGCAGCTGGATTAAAAAAGGAGGATGGCTGTATGTAGTGCTGGCACGAGGCTTCAGAGACCACAGGGCTTCCCCAGTTCTGCCTGGGATTTCAGTGCCCTTCCCTCTGTAAGCTTGAAGCACGAAGCTGCTCACCCAGGTCCTCTGGATTCGCAGTCCTGTCACACATCTTGTAGATCTGTCACCTTGTTTATGTACTGGAAGCAACAATTAATTTGAATATTATGTTGTGTTCTTTAATCAAACCTGGTTGAATTTTAAGTTTCCAAGAGAGAGGAAAGGTGGAAATATGTGGCTATTGCTCTTGCTGACCACTGGTTATGGGGATTCAGGCTGCCAGTCCAGGACCGGGAGCATTTTCTACCTTAGGAGGTAGAGTATCACCAATGCACCTGCACAATGCTGCTACATCAGTTCTGTAAAGGAAAGGCAACACTCTCAAGCAGTAAGATAATATGAGATCACCACCTGCACCCCTGGGTGAGCAGAGGCTTCTTGGCTTCCCAGCTTACGCCTCAGGGCTGAGTGCTGTGTAGCGGGGTCTCGCGAGGGTGTGGGTACGCTCCTGCGAAAGCTGGTGCTTTCTGGCCGTGCTCTCTGCGACACCCTGCTCCCCTAAGGCACACGGGAAGCTGAACAACATGACATGTTGAGCAGGAGGGCAGCTTCTGGTCAGGCACTTGTATTTTTGCTGCCCTAGCTGCTGTTATAAATTCCTCACTCTGGCCTTTCACTTCTGATATTTTTCCCTTGGCCAAATCAAAGACGGTTTTGTTACCTCCGGCTCCCTGCGGATGCGGCAGCTTCAGGGAGTGAAATATGCTCCAGCCTTTAGAGGGGGGACAGGGGACCTGCTGCTGGGAATCTGAGGTGGAGAAGGGTTCCGGGAACAGGACCGAGGTTTCTGCCTTCATTTCAGCCCCGGCTGTGTCCATGTGCATGTGCAAAGACAACAAACCTGCCAGTTGTGTGCTGGGAGGATAGATGAAGGCGCTTGAAAGTGCTGTGGGATTTATAACATGGAATGAAAACCACACAGCAGCGTGTGGAGGCTGGCACTGAGATGTGCTTGCTCCTCCTTGCCACTATTCACCTGGGGAAGTTAGGTCAGCTCAGCTCCTAAATTAATATATACTATAGTAAAATGGATGGATTGGGAGCAGTTGTAATATTTATGCCTAAAAGGAACAGAGGGAAGTGGGATTGCCTGAGCTTCCCCTTGGACTAGATGTGGATGAGCACAGTTAGTGGCTGGACATGGATTATTTAAGCTAGGTGTGAGAATGCACTCTAGGCTCCTGGAACTTTTTGTCTGGAACAAAGCTGGGGTTCCAGATCCCTGTTTTCAAATCATTCAAGGGCTTGAATGTACCTGTAGGGCTAATACTGAGACCCAGCTGACAGCTGCTGGGGCACAGGAGGGAGAAGAGATGAGCATTTTGCTGTAGTCTGAGTGGAGCTACGGAGTTTACTCCTGTGGCTGCTGGTGTTTGGTGTTTGGAAATGGAGAGAACTGAGCCCAGCCTGGTCTCTTGTATGTAACTGTGTGGCTGCTCATAAACCTGGGAAGGCAGAAGTGCTTCTCTGGTCTTCACTGTTAATAGCAGGAGTCCTGGAAGGCTGCAGTTCCTGGGGCAAGCCATCTTCTTCCCCCATGAGTGACTGTCCTGGCTCTTGGGTGATGTCTGGGAGAAGAGGAGCATGAAGCTCAGCTGGACTGAGAGGCAGTGGCAAGGATTAGGGAGTTACTGTGAAGAGCAGAAATAACTCTTCAGATCCTGCAACACAGTCATTTAACACGTTCCCCCCAGGGTCTGGTTGAGGGCCATAGGATTTGGTTTAGAGCTGTGAAGTTGAGGGATGCTTGGCAGGTTCCCTGAGGCTGCTGGGTCAGGGCCCTTTGCACTCTATAGGAATTTCCTTTTTCCCCACACGTACATCTTTGAGCAGCTGCTGTTTGAAGTCGGAGGAAAGGGTGGGAGTTTCTCCTGGAGGGGCTGCCCCTGTCAGCAGCCTCAGGCGGGTGGAGGGGGGAGTCTGGCCAGGGAGCAGGCGAACGCACACAGAAATGATGCTGGAAGCCAAGGCTAGTCCTGCTGATGTGGCCCTTTCTCCTGCAGCGGATCATAAAATATGGCTCAAATTTTCATTACGGCCTCTATTGATTATCTTTTGGGACAGATGAATTATAGGGAACATTAAATTAAAAAAAAAAAGGGAAATATTTGAATGAGTTTGGGAGGTCGATGCCAGAAAGGCTGACGCACCAAGCCTTACCGGCACTTGCCTGCTTTGTGGGCCTGCTGGGCCCTTCCCATGGTCCCCCTCAGGGGAGCGCCTGTCCAGGGAGCTCCCTTTATCTCTGCCAGCTCCCCTGGGGAGCAGCAGGCTCGGCAGTGGCCGTGGGCTATGCCTAAGGACAGCCCAGCCATGGAGGCGGTGGCCGGAGCACCTGGGTGCTGCCTGATGCCACATGCTCTGCCTTCGCTGGGAGGTGGCCCTGGGGACCTTCCAGCATTCGCTGGGTGTCTGGCTGGCACCTACCTCAGGATTCTCTGCCGGAAGGGGAATACAAGGGACTGTGAATGGGAAAGGGCAGGTCAGTATATATAGAGATAAATTCAGATCTGGTGTAAATATATGTGTGGAAGCCAACAGTGAATCACAAGAGTAGTGATGGGCTTGTAGAGGTTTCCCTCCTTCCGTGTGCCAAGAGAAACATCCCAGCCCTTTTCCCTCCTGTGCTGAGGGGTCAATGCTTCTCTTTCCAGGGTTCCTCAAGCGCAGGAGCTGATTCCTTGTGTGGTTTGTGTTCAGGGACCTTTGACTTGCCAGGTAAGAGAAGTGCCTGGATCGAGTCATCCCACTGTTAATGTGGCAGACTGAAGTCAGACCAGAGGAAGAGAGATCTGGCTTCTTGCTGGCTCTGACCAGCTCTGATTTTGAGGATGATCACGGAACTTTATTCCTGTTGACTCTCTGGGCCTGTTCAGTTTTTCCAGGTTGTCCCATATGCTACACAGTGCTCTGTGCCTATCTGCAGGAGATGGCCTGGGAAGGCTTTGTCCTCTGCTCGCTATTCCACCAGAGTGGGTAAAATCGTGTAAGCTGAAATGTCCTCAGCGGGCTTTCGGCGGCTGAAAGTGGGCAGTAATGGATGTTACCTCTTTCAAAAGAGCCACAGTTCAGTGCACTCTTCCCTTTCCCAGTGGTGGTAGCCAGAGAGTCCTGGAGCAGACACTCATGGTAGCTGGGTGGCTTTAAAATCCCTTCTCTGCACTCTGTCGCTGGGTTGCTTTTTGTCAGCCAGGCCAGCAGCCAGTGCTTCTGAGGAATTCTCTGTTTTCTTTTCTAAGATTGAGAAGAATGCAGCCAGGGTCCCTCTCCAGCCACCCGCCTTCACACGCCAGCTTGCAAGACAAACATCTCCCCCCACATACTCCCCTGCATCCTGACAGGCTCCAGCATGGCACGGTCCTCCTGCCCCACTGCCGCAGGCTGACCCAGGGGGACACCTCTTCTCCCCTCACCAATCCCCTGGCCTCTACCGCCACCAGCTTCTGTTCTATGGGTCGGAATGAACTCCCAAGATGTCTTTGCTTTTGAGACATTTGTGTGTGGCGTGGTGATGCCTTTTGTTCACACGTGTGCACAGATGCCCATTTGCCCGGTCAGGCGGCCATCTGGCTGGCAGGTTGGCCAGCCAGCGCGTCTGCGGCTGCCCTTGCCCATGCTGCTGACTTGGAGGAGCCCGAGCTCGGCTCCTGGCTGCGTGTAAAACTCCTCGTGTGTTCACTGCTGTGCTTGTGTGAGCTTTCAGATAGACCCAGCAGTACTCAAGTGCGAGCGCTCACCCTCGCCGGGTGGGAGATGGAGGTGGTCGTTGGACAGGGCCACCTTTCCGAGTGCTTCGTGCACACTTGTGTGTACGTGTTTCACTTCCTTGCAGATCTCTGCTGATTTCACAAGCCATCCACAAAGCTTTGGCTTCACCTGGGCAAATGCAAAAGGTGGTGGTTTCCATGGCTCCACGGCCTCGCTCGAGCGACACACCCTTTTTGTGTAAGCTGGCTCCCTGGAGTCGATTGTTTTTTGGCAAACAGCTTCATAAACTCCTCCAACAATTAAGCTGAAAAGAGAAAAAAAAAACAAAACCCAACACAACAAACCCCGTGCATTATGGAGTGAGACAGCAAACAGGTTGGAGCAACTCCCCCAGCCGGCTCCATCCCCACCAGCTCTTTGCCAGCCCCAAGCCCCCGGTGCCAGGCGGGAGGAGAGGAGCCTCGGCTGCACTTGCTGGACTTCGTTTTGGGAGGTGCCTGGGCTGCTCCAGCCCACCGAGCTGCAGTGAGCTAACAAACATGAAGGAAAAGGTCATGTTATTCACTTTTATTTTTTCAAAGCTGCAAACATCCCTCTCTCTGGGAGGGTAGGCTGCACAGATGCCAGCTCTGATTAATTTAAATATTTACCAATCCCATTTTTTTTAATTGTGTATGTTTGCGCTCTGTTTGTGTCCCATAAAATACCTGGTGTTTTGGGCGTACCCCGTTTGCAGGGTGCATGAGATCACACTGAAAAAATGCAGTGAAAAACATTTTCATGCCACGACACATCAAATAGGATTTTGAATTAAGATGAAGATTTTTTCCCCCTTTTTTTATCTCTGAAGTTTGGGTGAAAGGGTTTTCTTTTTCTATTTCTTGTTGTAATTCTTTTATTTAACTAGGAAGAAAAATTGCCATGGAAATCCTTTCAAAGTTACTTTTGTCCCATCTCACCATGTCAGGCGACGAAGGCAACGGTTTGTGCTGGTCAGAGCACCCATTAGTGTGTGTTTCTGTGCTATTGTCTCGGCGGTGGTTTGTTCCAGTGGGCAGGCAGTGAGCAGGGGAGAAGTCTCTGCTCTGAGAGGCAGTGCCAGCTCCAAGCTCTGGGCTGAGCGATGGCAGCGCTGCTCCTTTCCCTGCCCGTCGCCCGTCTGTCTGTCAGACTTGCTCTGAGGCAAGGGCTGTCTTCTGCTGTCTGTGCATCCCTGGCACGGGGGACTCGTCTCTCTGGGAGCTGCCGGGGTGCTGCTGAATGACTTGCGGGCAGCTTGCTCGTGGTGCGTTTTGGGGGGGCGGAGTGGGGGTGGCCGAGCTGAATGAGTGGCCCTTTGGTGGGCTTCCCACACCGCTCTGTACCCACTGGGCACAGAGACTTGTGGGTTTGTGTGCCCCAGAGCTACGCACGGTACCGGAGGCAGTTTGGGCAAAGGCCCATCGTGGCACGTTGTCCTCTTTGGTCTGGGATCTTCTGTGCGCTTTTGGCCACAGAGACTCGCACTCCTCTGGGAGGGAAGTTTTATTTGCGGGTTCAAGCAGTGAAAGCACTACTGACATTCACCCCACCTCCTTGTAATTGTTTTCCATGCCCATTGGGTCCTAATCTGATCCCAGCTACATCTGGGAAAGTACAGAGCTGTTCCTTGGAAAGATGGCGCATCTCCAAACTGAGTGTAGCACTCTGGGATCAGGATCCAGCCACCTCTGCTCCCTGCTGTGTGGCTAGTGAGCCAGGCAGAGGCTGGCCTGGGGCACAAGGCTTCTGCAGGGGCTTTTTTGTTTTACTGTGCCTATAAAGGAGGACAGTTCGAGCCTCCCCACTATGAACAGCAGGCCTTGAGCTCTGCCTTGGGAGGGGCTTCAGGGAACAGGGGGGCAGGGGAGGTAATGCTTCTGTACGTGGGGCTCACGGGGAGTTGGCACACGAGGCAGATGCTGGTGCTGGGACACCACGGGCACAGTTGCCTCATTGAAAGCCTTAAGGCCATCGTTGGGGCAGGGTAGGACGTAGACACGTGTGCGTGTCTGCTGGAGGGAGGGGATTGACACTGCTAGGATTGGAATCCTCTGTTCCTGCTCTGCCGTGGGGAAAGGAAAAGAGAAGGGGAAAAATCAGGGTGGGTGTGCGGGGAGGGCAGCGGTTGTCTCATCTGAGCCATTAGCCAGAATTTGAAATTGGACCTGTTACTTTTGAGGAATGTAGGGCAGTGGAGGAGAGATGTGTGAACGTGCACGCGGCTCTTGCTTCAGTGTCCTAGGAAAATGCCAGCGCGTAGGATGGCAAGGAGCAGTAATTACCCCAACAGCTTCAGCTCCACCACTGCACTCTTTGATCACTTATTACTTTTCTATTCCTTCTGCTTCTTGCTGTAATTGTTACAAAATCTCTCTGCTTTGGGAGGGGTCCAGGACTCCAGGGCCCAATTGCATCTGCCCTGATTCAGAAAGTGGGTCATGCTGCTTGGTCTGGGAAGAAGATACTCATCTTGCTTAGCATGATATTTATTAGGAGATAGGGAAGGGAATGCAACCGCGCTGTTGCCTAGAAGATTGCTCTGGGGGGATAGCGAAGGACTTGTGAGGGCAGAGCACAGAAGTTCTTGCGCACCCAGCGCCTGCTGAAGCTGTGCCACATTCCCTGCGCCTGTCTTGCCGGCTTCCCTCCCAGAGAGACGTGGTGTGGAGAGATGGCAGGACGATAGTGGAGCTGGGGACGAGGAAGGGATTTGTAGCTGCTCACTCAGCAGCTGCCAGGCCGTGACGGGCTCTTTACCTTCCTTGGAGTAGAGGCTGGTGGGAGTGGAGGGGGAGGAAGAACAGATCTGGTTTGTTCATGAAGACGTGTTGTTTTCACAGTGCCAAGTGAAGACCTAACCTGGTTGGGTTTTGCTGCTGGACAAGTGACCAGCTCTGCTTCTGCTCCCCCTCCAAGTACATGGCAAGCCTGGGTGTACCTGGCGTGCTGTGACACAGGGCTCTGCCAGGCAAGAGCTCCCCTGCTAAGAGCAATGAGAAAACCTGGATCCCAAGCCTGGAGTCATGCACTCTGTGCTGTATCTATCTCATTAAACCGCAGAGAGGAGGAAACTTGGTAAAAGAAGCAGGTGATGATACGCCCAGTGTTGCTCCAGCAGGGTCTCCCAGGAGGGACTGTGCCACAGACCGCCCTACTCGTGGGGGGTAGAAAAGCGCAGCTGATCCTGCCAGGCTGGCTGGGCCTGTGCTGCTGCTTGCTGTGAAATCACCCTCGGGATTATCCAAAGGAAGAACTGGCAACTCCAGTAACTTGGAGGGCCGGATCCTCCACTCGTTTAAATTGGCATGACTTCACTGAAGCCACTGAAACTGCGCTGATTTTACACCAGGTGAGGATCTGGTCCAGAATCTTCTGAAGGAAGAAGACAAAGAGGGCACAAATGAGAGGTTTGATAGTGCCCATACACGAGCATGAGGGCTTCTGAGCCGTCCTGAGTGGAGAGTGGGTCAGCAGATCATTTCCTTATGTCTTGGACAGCTTTGAAGGGCTGTGAATTCTTGTGGCTGTTGCAAATGGCAAAGCCCAGCTCCTTCGGGAAGACGAGAGACCCGCATCTTTGCTTGTGCTTTGAAATACGCGTTGGCACGGGCTGGTGAGAACATCCACTGTTGCCCTGCCAACGTTTCTTCCTCATGGCTTGGTGAGAGGGGTCAGAGACCCAGTGAAGTCTCTCACCTTCTGATTTGGCCTGTGGTGAACCCTGCTAGGTGCGTTCTCGTGGGGGCCCATCTTCTCCCATACATTGGGCACCGCCGGTATCCCTCACGGCACGCGGTGCCGTTGCTGTGGCATTAACCTTCCACCACTGCCACCGCAAGCTGTCGTTTCTCTGAGCCTGAGAGGTGATGGCAGGAGAGTTTCCAGTTGGAGGAAGGAGAGTAGCCGGTGTCTGCATCCCACGTGACTGCTCCGTTGGGCAGCGTTAAGCACGTGCCTCCAGAAATTGTTGGTTCCTGGTGTTCAGGCCAATTTTGTTTTCTCAGCTCTGCACCGCCTATTATGGGGTGTATGTAAGACGGTGTGTCGCTCTGTGTTTCTAGAGGTTGTTTGCTGTAGCACCGGGCTCTTGGGACCTGCAGGGATGCACAGAATTCCCTCCAGCCCCCGGCACACACTCACATCCGGGGTGGATCTGGACACAGTTTTAACAACTCCCAGTGCAGCAGCTCAAAGCCGGAAGTGAAGAAGGGATAAAATATCCAGCAGAAACTTCTGTAGGATGTAATTACCTGAACTGGAAGCTGGCCAGGACAGCAGGTATTGTGCATCATCTGCTGGTGGTATCAGAAGCACCCAGCATTGCAGGAGAGGTGGTCAGGACCGAGGAGTGACGTTGTTGGTGCGAGAGACGGGACCGCTCCCTCACGGCTGCCGCTGTGGGCACTCAGCGTAACGGCTTTTGAAGTCACTTGGTGCTTGTTTCCATGGTTGTTCTGTGCACGTACCATGGTGCCTGTAAAATGCTCTTGGGAAACTACAGCCCATGGATGGATGGCCCTGTCCTGACGCTTATTCAAATGCTTCTACTTTTCCATTTAAAAGAAAAGAGGAAAAAAGCTTAAACACAGAAAAAAAAAATAAAAAAAGGAACAAAAAAAACCATCAAAGGAAATTAAATTCCCAAAAATTACACTAAGCTAACATTTAAGGCCTGGCACAAATCCATCACAGCCAGGAAACTCAGAATTAACCAGTGCATTCCCATGGCTGCTGGGAGGGGCTACACTCTTGCAGCACAGGCCAAAGCTTTAGAAGTTGGGGGTTTGGGGATAAAAGTCCTCAACATGTCTCTGAAGCTCAACAGAAGGTGTTTTCCTGCACCTCCATGAGTGTGAAGAAGCAGCAGCAGATGCCTGGGCAGATTTAGGCTTTGGGAAGAGGGTCAACATCAGGCTCCTGGTGCTCAGAGCACCTGAGCTGTCACCAGGGCTTTCCCCACAGGCTCTGTTTGGTGAAGCAGGGACTGAGTGATGCAGCAGGGACCTGCAAGCTGGAGGAAGCTGTTTACACCTCAGCCCAGGTTGCAAGTGAGGACAAAGTTGTCTCTTCTTCCTTCTCACTTGTGAGTGACGTAGCACAGCACAGGTCACCAGGACTGACACCTTCACTCCGGGTCGGGTTGGAGGGGAAGGGTGGGGAGCGCAGGTCGGGCTGGGGGGCAGCTCTGGGGCTGTGCGCCAGCAGCCGGCCCCCCGCAGCTGACGGGAAGAGGCTGGGAGCAGAAACTGTGACTGGCGTGCGGGGCAGAGGTGGCCTGAGCTGGCAGAGCGGGATGGAGGGAGGTTTGCAAAACACCTGCTGCGCACTCCCCGCCTCCGGCCGACGCTGTCGGCACCGCGCGTTTGCGAGGACTCACTTCACTTATCCCTTCTGGGAAAGAAAGGAATGGGCTCGTGTACCTGCTGCTGAAGAGAGGCTGCACCGAGCTGGTGCCAGGTCTGGCCGCGCTTCTGCTGTCCCCGGCCGTGGTGGGCTGCCAACCTGCCTCTCTGCTGTGAATTTTCACAGCTTTGGGCTACTGCAGGCAGAAGACTTCATGTCAGAGCTTTGATAGCATCTCATTTGAGAGGCTGGGGGAGGTCGGGATGTGTTAAGGCTGAAAATATTTACAGGTTTTGAAGTTGAAACGCAAACAGGAAAAGCCCTTTAAAAAGTGAGTGTAGTGGATATTCAAAACAGGGATTGCCATGGAAACGCCACAATATTTGCTTAAATTGACACAAAGGTTGCTGGTTGCAGGGTTCTGACTCCTTTGGCTCCATTTTCTTTGGCCCGGCACCTATCACAAATTGATCTCAACAACCCTCTTTTGTTTTGCTTCTTTTATTTTTGTCTGATGGAAATTAAAAAAAAAACAAACCACCACCAACAAAACCCTCCAGTCTACAAATCCCACCTCACTGAAGAGTCTGAAGCTTCTGAGCTTCTGTCAAATGTTGGAGCTAGGACGTTTTTTGATTTTGTAAGTAAGGTAAAAGTTCTTGTTCTTTTAATCTGTGTGTTTATTCATTTCCTCCAATGTAGGAAATGGAAGGGAATTGTCTTGAAAGTAGGGAGAAGGGTGAAACCTGTTGCAAAGGTAGCAGTGTGCATCTGAGGAGCTCGGGAAGGGATGTGGGACTTCTGTTGTCCACCTCTCAGACCGAAATTTGAGAGATTTAATTTTGGTTCCCAATTCTGCCTCGGATTTGCCAAGTGACCTTTGACAAGTCACTTAATTACTGTGTGCCTCACTAAACTGGAAATAATAATTCTTCCTTTGTCTCATCTGCTTCTATTTGTGACATCTTTGGGGCTGAGGAATTGCATCTGACGTGGGGGTGTACAGGCTGGCGACAGAGCTCTGTGCTACCGGTAGTTGTAAGACGAAGACAAGCAAGGGTTCCCCCACGAAGGAGGGATGGCATCATGACCTCACGTGTGCTCAAACGCTCGGCTGGCTACGAGGGGAAGCTCTTTGCAATAAGTGGCTTAGTACTGTAGGCTGCTTCTGCAGCTGATTGACCTGGATTTTTTTCTGGGGAAAGTTGGAGTGTGTGGCCCACCGGATGGTCACCTCGGCCGTTCGTGCCTTGACTTTTGAATTGCCGGCACCACACGCGGAGGAGGAGGAGGAGGAGGTTGGGATGCAGTGTGTTTGTCAGGGTGTGAAATGCCTTTCCTCTCTGGACTGTTGTGTGTGACCAAGGGCTGAGGTCTGTGGGTGGCTGTGGCATTTGAGGCCGGCATCATTGCTTCTGCTCGTGATTCACCTGAGCTCCAGTGCTGCTCGACAGGGAATATTCATTTCCTTTTGAAACTCTCCCCAGGGCAAAGAGACTTCACCAAGTGAAGGGAGGCCATCAAATTCACGCTGTCTTCACCTGAGACCATCTCCAAAACAAAGAGCCTGACTTCTCTCCTGGCTTTGTACACTGGAATGGACCTTGAAGCCTGTGACTTCTCAATGCAAGGTACTGTCTTATGTTCTGTGATCAAACTGCTCTGAAGTAGGACTGGAATGAGTGATTTTGGCTCTCCAGAGCTTCCGTTCCAGTTCTTGGAAAATCTCTAGCCTATAAAGTTTAAAAGAGCTGCTGAAAGTTTTCATTTTGGGTGGTAGATGCATGGTGGGGTGTTGCTCTGTCTTGGGCTGTTTTACATGTGGGGTTGGGTTTATCCCTGACATCACTGCCCATTTCTGCACAGACACTGGTACCCAGCTGACCCAGCAAAGAGCTGGCTTGAGCAGCTCTCAGCCTCCTCTTCCTAACGAGCTGGTGTACAGTAATAACAATTAGCTAAGGAGTGTGTCAGAACAGGCCAGCATGGGAGTCCCCTGGGTAAGTATTGTGTGGGACAGTTTCTGATTGACTTGTTTCACAAAAGAAGAGGAGTTTGAAGATGTCTGTGGTCACGGTGGGAAACTCAGAAAGGTTGTGAGGGGGTGGGACTCTGTTTCTAAAAGCCATTTTATTTTCTTCACTGCTTGGCTCTCGTCACAGCTTCTCTACAAAGAAAGGTATGGCACATCACAGCCTAGAAGAAAGCAGCTGTAGGATAACTGCAGTGGGATAATGTATTTCTCCTCAGTGGTTTGGGGGTTTGGGAGGTACCTGGTGGCACTGCCAGGCTGCTGCAGCTAGAAGGGGCTGAGGCTCCTCACTGCATCTGGGCTTTGTGTGATGTTATGTGTGCTCTGCTGGGGGTTGAGGTTTTGTCAGGGGGTGTCTCTGTCCCGTGTTGGCACCATTAAATGGTGATGATGCCTGACCAGAGATCAGCAACCTGAAGTGCCCGTGGGGATTGTGCATCGTGTTCCTCTGCCTTTTGCTGCTGTGCCATAAATGGTACCTGGGCAGAGCAGCGTGTCCAAAGCTGTTGTGAGTCACAGCTACAGCTGGGACCTGAACTGGAAGGATCAGGGTGGAGGGACCGTATTGGCTTAGCAGGAGAGAGAACGAGAAGAGTCACAGGACTATGATGTTGGTCTGGAGCTTCAGCTATCCCTGTCCATCCCTGCCTGTGTGTGGCACGGGGGAATTTACTCACGTTGTGAGTGCCCTACCTTAGAGAGCAACAGCCGTGATCCTCTGAGGCTCAGCAGGGCTTAGTGCTTGCCATGTGTTCAGAGCCTACAGACCTGAGTGCTTTCAGTAAACCTGCCAGCAAGTGCAGTGTGCTTCAGGATGGGATATGGGTGAACTGTGCCTTCCCACACCTTCCTCGTGCTGTAACTCCTCCAGGGTCTGGCATGCTTTATTTGGAAAGCTTAGTTTTAAGCTATTAATGTAGGGAACTCTGGCCTTTATCCCTGCATGAGCTGCTCTGATGCCTGTGTCCCCTTTTAGAGCAGGCACACATCTTCCCAGGCCTCCAGAGGCGAGAGAACTTCCCAAATCAGAGCTCTGCTTGAGGAGACAGGAGAGTGGAACCTGAATAGCCTTGAGGTTTTACGAAATAAGATACAAATTCTCAGGTTTGACTGCAGCAGGTGAATTTTCTGCTAAACATTCTTATGTGCCTCTCCAGAAAGGCCAAACATCCAGGGGGAAAAAACTGCTGAGGAAGCTGCTGCCTAGGTTCTGGGTCCTTCTTCCTTCAGAGGGAGCTTTTCTATGATCCCTCTCACAGGTTTCTGCTGTGTAGCTCCTGCTGTTGAAAGCTCTGCATGTCCATCTGAGATGGACCTGGGATGAGCAGGACCTCTGAGACAAGAGGAGGAGACTGATATATCAGGAATTCCTTAAGTACTGGAGTGAACTTCAAGGTTCGAGTTCTTGCATTTCAGTAATCCTTCCTGATGTTTGCCTTCTCCTCCTAGTACCTGCTGGGTGTGTTGCCTGAGTGTCCTTCAGGGGCTATTTTCTGAGGGACAGAAGCTCATTGAAGACAATAGAAATATTTCCCTTGATTCCAGCTGCTTTCCGAGGTCCCCCTGGTTCTGCAAGCATCACTTCAGTGAAGGAGATGCATTTAGCCTTTCAGGCATGTGGCTTTGTGATCACTCATGCTCTGGACTAGAAATCCCCGTGTTCCAGTCTTCAGCCCTGGAGCAAGTTGTATGGCTTCTACTTTCAAAACAAGCTCAATTTACTTTGGGCTACAGAGGCTGTTTGCACGTTCTCCAGAGCCCATCCCTAGGCTGTGATTGCTTTTTCACTCTCTGTTTATAAGCACAAGCTGGCTGTTTAGTCATAGAGCTATAAGGGTTGGAGAGTGTGTTCTTGCTCAGTTGATGAAGGGTAGCCTTTTGTGCGGGGAAAAAAGCCTCCCCCCAAAAAGTGGGAAAAGGATTAGAAATACCTTCTCCGTGTTTGAATTGGCAAAGTACTTCCCCTTGCTTCAATCCTAAAGTAAACCTAAATTTGGGGGGTTAACTTGGTCTGCCTGTGATTTTTGCTGGGATCCTTGGAGTCCCACATGGGCACAACTGCTGAGGGAGCGAGGTGGGAACTCTGCCTTCCGCAGAAGCGCAGCCAGCCCAGCCCAGCCAGCCCTGACGGCTCAGATCCTGGGCTGGGGAATATGAAACAGCCTTGCAAAATCCTTGTGGAAATTTACCCGCCTGTGTATGAAATCAACTTGCCTGCCTTTGCCAGGAGGAGTTTAACTTGCCCATTAAAATATACATCTATTTATGTATTACTTGTTCTGTGAGAGAAAATTTTCCCAGGCAGTTACAAAACTCAGTCTAGACTGTAACTTGTGGCACCTGGTGGTAACACGCCATATCCATAGATCTGAGTGCAGTATCTGCCGTAGCGCCCTGCTTGGGAGTTCATAGCACGTATCTGGGTTCTAGCGAGGTCCTTCCGTTTACAGCACGCTCTCACTGGGCAAAAGTTTGGCCCGGTTCCTGCCTGCACTGGTCTGAATGGGGCTCTACCTTGCCTGCTTCCATCCAGATAAAGCAAGGCAGGCATTTCCATGCTGCTTGCTCTGACCTGTGGCCCCACGGTCCACCTAGGCTGGAGGCAACTGTTCTCGGGCAGAGCTCTTCCGGTACGGCTGAGTTGAGGAGAGGGAAGATGTTAAAAGCCTGTCTGGGATAAGAGCAGGGTTGTCACATCCATCTGCTCAGGCCCTGACGAGCAGCTGATCCATATTGTTAACATATTGCCTGCCATATGGGCTAGCTCAGCTCTCCAGGAACGCTTGGGAGACCTGACCTCTAGTGTGACAAGATGTGAGCATGAAGGACGGGTTGACAACAGCCCTTGGGTCTCGGAGTGTGAAACCGTGTTTCAGCCACTTCCGCTGCCTTCCCCGCGCGCTGCCTCTGCCTGCCTCTCTCCCTCTCTCCTCTCTTGCTGAGGGATTTTTCCTCCCTCCCTCCCCTGTTTTCCGCATCCCTGGTCTGCGCTAGATCAATGACCTTCACTCATAACCAGACTGGACAGTTCTGACTCCCTCCCCCGGGCCTTCGATCAGATGTTTGGTTGGCGGCTGTGGAAAGCTGAATGGGGGGAAGTCAAAGGAGGGGAAAGAGGATCACGTGCTCAACAGGCCTTATAGCTGCCCTTATCATGTCTGGTCTGGGAACGGGACCAAAGCCTGGCCCACTGAGCACCTTAGCACCTCCTGTGCGCTTGGACAACGGCCGACACTAAAATAGGCTCCTAATGGAGGGCCAAGCCCAGCACTGGGATCTAAGCAGGTGGAAAAGGCTCAGAGATTGAGGGAAGGGCCCTGCTGCCAGAGCTTGAGGAGGGAACACTTCTAAGGCTCTTGAGAGATGCAGAATTATTTAGTTTCAGACTAACAGTGGCAACAGCCTGAAGCCCTTTCTGAAGCCCTGCTATTCCCAGGAGCTAGTGATTTGGTACCTGCAGCTGGCCACAGGAGGGGGAATAGTTGTCTGAGGTGCAAAAGCTGAAGAGGTTTTCCAGCAGTGAGGAACTCAGCTGAGCAGATTCCTCCCAGGTGTTGAAGCAGCACCGAGTACAGAGGCTGTGGTGCAGTGAGGTGCAAGCACAGAGCTCACATGGTTGGTTTTGTGGAGCAGCTTAGCCCTAAAGATGATGCCCAGTGCTTAAGTGAGGGCCAGCAGTTGCCTGGGTGACTGTCTCGTGGGAGACCAGCCTGCCCAAAAGACTCAGATGGAAAAAGGGTGTTCAATACTGGAGGAGACGGGACTGGGCCAGGCCTTTGTGGGTTCAGCCCTTGCTTTCCCTGTCACCTTCAGTCATTTTGCTGCCTTCCCAGTGTTCTCAGTCTCAGAGCCATTGCTGATGAAGCCATCTCTTTCCCAAGGCTTCTGTCTTCACACTTGAACCTTATGGAGGTTAAGTCCTGAAGCTATTAAAGCAAGCACAAGTTTTGCCGTAAACCTCAGTGGAGTCGGGATTTCAGCCTTGGCTCCTCAGCAGAGGATTGGGATGTTTCCCAACCTTTCCTACCCATCAGCTCCACCAGACCCACAGGCGTGACTTCCTTGCCTTTTCGTCTGCCCAAGTAAGAGCTGCCTTTTTATTTTTGTCCTGTGAAAGTCAATATCCTCAAAAAAGCTGTGATTTCACCCTAGTGCTCTTCATAAAGGTTTTAGACCAGTTTAGGCGCTTTTATCACTCTCCCTTCCCCATCTACCTGCAATGGCAATGAACATTAATGGTGTTTATTTGTAGAGAGGAGCCCACTGAGGTATTGCAAAATAAAACACAGTGATGAGTCGTGGTTTATTTACTCAAGCTTCACTGATGTAACAAACCTGATTTTATGCTAATAATGACTCAGAAGCAGAGTTGGGAGGAGAAGCCAGATCTCCTGATTCCTTTAAGCAGCTAGCAGTGTTTCCTCCTGTCCTCACTGGATCCAGCAGCAGTTCTCTCCGCTGGGATGCTGGCAGCAGTTCTGTGGCACCCCGATGAAACCTCTGCAAGTAAAGAGAAGGTTAATGGTGCTCTGCCTGCTCGCAGGTTCCACTAAACATTTAGGAACACGTTCAGCTCTGGTAGGCACTGTGTGAGGGGCCATCCGTCTGTCTGTCAGACAGCTGTCCAGCGGCAGCCAACAGGGACGCTGACCTGCCGGAGTTCCTCAAGGAAAACCGGTTGGAAAGCACTTGGAGCAATCAGTGCAAAGTATGCACATGAGTGTTTGAGGGAAATGCATGTTCAAAATGTAGTTCTTAGAAATCTGATAAAACCAAAAAAAAATTTGAAAAATGAACAAATACTGTAAAGGGAACGTGATCTGTTCTCTGATGTCTTCTACTGGGGGCTCATTCCAGAGCTGGTGCTCAGCCCATGGGGCAGCACTGGAGGTGAGGCTTATCTCACTACTTGAGCTGAATATGGAAAGGCTGTTTTAGCATATTGCCTCTGACAAATTATGTATTAATGCCGGGACTTTCTTTTGTTATTACTACAGTTATATATTAACCATTAAGAGCCACAGGTAAGCCATCTGCTGATGGAAAGCAGCAAAGCTGCATTTTCAGCCAGCAGAACTATCCTGATTTTCGCCAGGGCGGTTTACAATCTGTCCCAGTGTCTTTCTTGTGATTCTTGCTGAGTTTGTCTTAGCTGTACATTAATAGAACATACAAGAGAAAAGAGGAGAGGACAAACTAAGGTGAGTTTGAAAGTAAAACGAGCAAACAGTATTGCTAGCCTTGTCCTTTCAGAAGTCAAAAGCTACTCCCCTCCTCCCCTCAATTATAAGACTTAGTAACTGAGGTTTCTAAGTGTTTAGGATGCACACCGATCACATTTCAGGTGGCTGTGCCCTGCTGGTGGGAGAGCAGAGGGAGGGAGAGCACTTTACATACACTGTTGTGCAAAACAAAAACGTAACTTGCAAAATCTCAGGCTTTAAGAAAAACATGAAGCGTTGCAAGGTTGACAAGAGTTGGCACATGGGAGCAATTGCTGCGTGATTACCGTGTCCCTGAAGTGTGCTGACCTAGAGAACAGCGCACTCAGGAACCTGGTTGCCATCCTCCCTCAGCAGGGCTGGTTACAGCAGGAGCTGAAGGCAATTGCCCTGAAGGCCAGGAATGTTTTATAGACTCGTTTTACCTGGGGCTGTGCAGATCCTACCCGAGCTGGTCACATACGGTGTAGGCCAGAGGGAGGTTGTCCTCTCTGAGCCCGTCTTTGAAGAACCGGTAACTGGACATCCTAGATGGGTGAATCAGTTAGGGGTAGAGAGCTATCCTGAGGAGGGGGTGAGGACTGCTTCTTGTCATCTTCTACAGCAGCAGCACAGCCCAGTGCTGCTGCCTGCCCTGCTTGTTCCCCGAGGTGGCTGGGCTCTGGCTTTCCCCCAAAAGCTCTTTCCTTTGTACATGAGACCGTTGTATCTCCACCTTTCCCAGCCCAGAGGGAGCTGCTGGACCATGAGGGGTGTTTCCCCCACATCTCCCTGTCTTTCCAGCACTCCTGACCTGGGGGTGACCAGCCAGGGGGGAAGTGCTGTTACTCTGCCCTGGAACCGGCCAGCCGAGCAGGGCCAGAACAAGGAACAGGGACCATTCCAGGCACACGCGGAGAGCGCTGAGCTCCTGGGCTTTTGGCCCAAACTTTGAAAATCCACAGTCTTGTCCTGGCAGAGCTGCCTCTAGCCCCTTTTCCAGCTGCAGAGAGAGGTGAAGGTGCTTCCCAGGACCCCACCAAATCAGTCACCTAGCAACTTCTGGACTTGTTCTCTGAGCCCTGCCACGCTAGCTGTCCACCCTTTATCCTGTTTGCTTCTACCCGCTTCTTGCTCGTTCCCTTGTGCCACTTTTTACGGGTTCACCAGAAAGGAGAAGAGATTTTTCTTTCCCTTGTTTGCTTCACTCCATTACTCCCATCTGCTCATCCAGACCCCCAGTCCCTTTGTTTTTCAGAGTCGTGTGGATTTGGGCTCTCTGTTTGCTCTCTGGGATGCTCTTCTGGACAAGGCTGGTGTGGGAAGGAGGTCTGGTTCACAGGCCAGTGTGAGGGGTGGGGAAAATGTGCCTCTTCAAATTAATCAGAATTTTCTCCTCCAGAAATGCTAATGGGGGAAAAGCAATTAAAGCAGCCTGGTTTTTATTAAGTAATCTGTGTTAAGAGCTTGTAATGAAGTTTAGTGCCGTTGTGACTCGATATTTCAGCTTCATCGGTTTGAGTCAAAACAATCCAAAGTGGGAAGGGAGTGAGGAGGTGCTGCTCCCCAGCATCGCTCGTGCCCACTCGTGTTCCAGCTCGCTCTTGGAGGCTTTCCAGCATAGCATGTAAGAGACCACTCACTCTTCATCCTGCCCAGGAAGGTGACACTGCGTAAGAAAGGGGGCTTTAAAACCTGTGCACACAAACTAGATGGCTGCTTCTGGTTTGAAATACCTGTTCTCAAAGTGGGGCTGACCCTGACCTCTTGGAACAGCCTTTGCATCATTTCTTGGGGTAGCTGCAAATACCATGTTTTCCATAGGGAGTCATGAGTTGGACAAGGGCTGCCTGAGGGGAGGTGGTGGTGTGGAGCGGTGAGACCCTCCAGCTGTGTGCTGCGTGCCTCTGAGCAGGTTCCTACAGCTTTTCCAACATCTGGAAAAGTTTTAGCTGCCACAGGGCGAGGGTGAGGATGGTGGCTGTTGTTCCTGCCCTTGGCACCTCCAGGGTTGTGCTCGCTCCCCTCTGAGCAGCACAGCCCTGGGGACAAGCTGCAGTGGGCTGTGAGCAGCCTTGGAAGGAGCCTGCCTTCTCCTCCTCTCCTTCCTCCCATCCCAGGAGAAGGTAGGAGAAAAAAGGGACAATGTCCCTTTAAACAACTACATGCCAAGCCTCTGCCGTCCTGTTTTATCTGAAGTCCAACCGCATGTTGTTCCAGGGCCGATCCGCTTTAGCTAATTAATAATCTGACAGGAGCCACCCAAGGGATTAGCTGCTGAGACGAGCTAGACCAAACCCCCAGCAAATGAGCCCCGCACTCCCCGGGGACTCGGAGGTGACTTTGGGGGGCAGGAGGCTGCACCACATGCAGAAGGGTGTCGAGGCCCTGAAGGGGATTTATGGCATCTGGGAGGGTGAAGGGGGAGGCGAGGGGTTACAATTTATGAGATGTAAACTAATAAATCAGTTAGTTGAGGAGGGGAAAGGGGGAGCACCAAATTAAAAGATAACGTCTTAAAGGAACAGTGTAAATTGATGGAGCTCCTTGTGGCAGGGGACGCCAGGAGAGTTCCCAGCGCAGACCAGTTGTAGCTTCCTCTGTGCTGGCTGCCTGGGAGAGAGGGCAACTGCAGATCAAAATTAAAAAGGGTGATGATGGGGATTGAGAGGAAGAGAGATGCATCTTTGTGCAGATTATGTAAACAGATGATGGGCTGGGTTTTGTGGCAGAGGCAGTGACATGAAGGAAGGCACGAGGCCGCCTCTTCTGATCACAGCAGACAGGGCAGTGACATGAAGGAAGGCACGAGGCTGCCTCTTCTGATCACAGCAGACAGGGGTGGTTGTAGTGCCCCTGGCCTGGGAGGTTTGGTGGGTAAGGGGGTGTGTGGTCATCCTCTGCACTTAGTCCTCAAGTTTGATTAGGCTTCCAGCCTTGTAGGGAGCTCTTTGGTTCCCTGCTTGTTAAATGAGATTAGTGGAGTGGGCCAGCTTGGAGCAAGACAAGTTACTGTGAGGAGAGCTGTCTGAAGACAGAGTGGGATATGTATTTTCTTCTCCAGATTTGCCTCCTCAGTGACTCTGCAGGCAGTGATGGGGTTTGGTGTTTGCTCCTGGGGCAAGTGTTTGGTTTGCTCTGGAAGCTTGCAGACATCTGGAACTTCCTGGTGGTGAAGGTCCATTTCAGATTCTCTTCTGATTTCGGGAGCTCTGTGCCTGCTGGGTAGGGCAGCGGCCTTGGGCATGGGTTTTCCCCTGCCTCTTCCATTGACCAGTCCCTGTTGCCTTTCCATACCAGTCTCTTCTGGTGCCTTGAAACCTCTCCTAGCCTGAGGTTCTTTCTGAGAGCATGCCCAGGCCTCAGTTCTCTCTAGGGGCTGCTCTAATGCAAATGGTAATGCAAGATGGGATTTCCAAAAGCCTTCTTAGGGAGATTTGTAATCCCTGCCCCATGACGGTGCTAGACACAAGCTAATGGGAGAGGGACCTGTGCAAGCTCTCTCTGCAGACCCAGAGCGAGCCTCTGAACCCTTGCCAAAGGCCAAACTTTTGACGTCGTTCCCTGCAAAGGCAGAAAACGCCTTTATTTTCTCCATCCCCACAGATGCAGGGCAGCGTGGCCCCTTCCCTGTCTGGGGCTGGGGCGTGAGGCTGTGGCTGTGGATAGGCAGGTGGTCCCAGGAGCCAGGCGAGCTCCTCCTGCCCCACACCTCAGCACCCCATGGCCTGAAGCCATCCCAGACGCCTGTGGTCAACACAGCATGAGCCACCAGCAGCTCTGTAGTGATTGCTGGGGAACTCCTCTTGCTGAAATGGTCTTGGGCTCTTGTGGGAGCTGCCCTGGGGGAGCTTAGTGCAGTGCCTGCAGATTGCCCTTCCAGTGGGGCAGCTGCATTAAGCAAACAAAACTCATCTCGCTTCTACATGTGATCTGGAGAGCTACCTTGCAGCTTGCAGGGCCACACACACAGATATGCTGGGCTGGGGCTGCTTCTGGTTTTGATCTCAAAATGCAGGGAGTTGAGAGGGAGCTGTCGTGTGCCTTGCTGGAGCTGAACAGTGATGCTGAGCCTCCTTCCTTTCTGGGCAGCTTTGGTGGGCACTAACGTGGGCCTGAGCTGCTGGAAATATCTCTCTGCCCTCCTGAGAGAGCTGCACCATCCCATCCTGTGGCACCCATCTTCATCCTGCTGTGCTTGTGCAGTCTTGTGGTGGGAGCTTGTGGGGAAGCTCTTCCGGAGGCTGGGCTGGCAGTCGCACCGTCGCAGCCTCTCACACACGCAGCCGTGGTTTGGCCTCCCTCCTGCAAAGCTGCCAGTGGCCCACGCTGCCTCCTGACCAACATCATTAGTGCGGGTATTTATATTTCATTAACAACATTAAGCCAAAATGGTATTAAAAGCAACACCAATGATAAATAGCTTATTAATAAACAGGGAACCGGCTGCACCACGCGCAAATTCAATCCCTTCCTAAACGTGTCTCTGCCACTAAAACCAGCCATTTAACTCCTGCTATCCTGGAGAAATTTGAAGGATGCTTTGAGGGGGGATGGGAATTGGATAAAAGCAGGGGGTGGGGGTACACAGTGCTGTGTAAGGAGGTTGACTGGGATGAAAAAAGAAGGTGCAGGTCTCAAAGTGCCACTATATTTCCACTACTGGGTGGGACACATTTGCAGCAGTGGTATAGAAAGTGTGACAAAAAAGCAGAGATTTAAGATCCAAGTGTCTGCCTTTGATTTTACTGTCCTCTGCCCTGTTTCCCCTACACAATTTCACACACCTCTCCCTGGCCTGGGCACTACCATCCCACCAGCCACCGGCACAAAATCTCTTGCTGCACCAAGCCTAGTCTCTCCCAGTGATCTCTAAGGACAGCCAGCCCTGTCCTCATTCCTCCCTGTGTGTTTATTCTGGGGATTAAGAATGTTAAAAATGTGGCTTTTCTTGTAAGCTTGTCAATCAGTTTATTATTATTTTTTTTGTTTTTGTTTGCCCCCAACTCCTTATTCTCTGAAATGACTTCCCATGCTCCTGCCCCACCCTAAGTACAAAGGCTCTTTTATTGCTCTTCCTGCTCCTTTCAGCAGCAAATTAATTACCTCAGAAACTTGGATGACTTTGGAGTCGGAGCCCCCCCCCTCCAAAACCACCTCTGTGTTTCTCAGAGGAGAGATTCCCCTCTCCAAACAGAGCTCATGCACTTTCCCAGCGGGGAGGACCGTGGTGCAGGGCTTTGCCTCGCTTGATCACACTCCTGCCACACAGCGCAGGCTGCTGCCTCCTTGGCATCCAGACACACTCCTCTGCTCCCAGGGCATGTGGATCCCCTCACTCTCCACATCCACGCTATGGCCAACAGCACGTTCCACCAGCGCCCAGCACCCCACGCGCTTTGTCTCCAGAGGCAGCAGCAGCGGCCGGTTCTGGGCACGCTTCTGGCCCCTGCTGCCCACGTAGACATGCTTTGCATGCAGCTCCCAAAAGCTGGGCAGCTCTCCAGTTGGTCATGCTCATCTGTATCACTCTGGCTGCATGCACCTTCCTGGCTTAGCTTGCAGTGATTGGTAACTGTGGTCTCCCTGCTGTGGATTGGTTTGCTTCAGCTTGCACCATGCAAGGGCTTTCCATGAAGAACAAGACCTCTTGCCTTAACTGTGCAGGTCTGAATGTCAGATCTCACTTAGAAACAGTGCAACCTTAAGCATAATTATCTGTGATTCTGGTCCTAAGCGCAGTGGTGGTCCTGAATTCAGGATTTGAGGTGCAGCTGGAATCTTTTTGCCTCCTTCTCTCTTAGTCCTTAGGTCCTTCTGTTACAGGCTGGGCACAGGTTGGACGGGAAAGGAGCACAAGAAGATTGCAGAGCTGGTCAGACTCATCTCTGTGACCTGTGTCTTGCACATGGTGGAGAGCAATTTAAGCAGGAAGGGTGTTTTATCATTTGCTTGCATGCCAGTGTGGGCAGCATCATGGATCATGTGGCTCCTGGTTAGCTGAGCTGTGTAGTGTGTGTCCTGACAGAGTCACGTAAGAGAGGAAACTCATCAGAACCCGCCTGTTCCAGGCCTGGCTGATTGTCGCAGGGTCTGTCCCTTACTCACATAAGCATTAAGACACTCAGATATTCAGAGCAGGGAGGGGAGGGGAGAGAAGGGAGAGAAACCAGGCATCAAGATAATCATGATTTCCCCAGAGCCGTGTAGTGAACTCAGATGCTGATATCCAGCGGCATCTCTTCCGTCTCGCTCTTGCCACAGCGTCGAGGATAAACAAAGAGCCCCTGGTGCTGTTGCCTTCCGTGGTCCCCAGCCCTCAGCCCCTCCTGCAGGGAGCTTGGCAGAGCAGGGTCAGGAGGGAGAATTGGCTCTGCCCACACCCTCTCCTCTGGGGGCTTGGGAGGGTTCAGAGAGTGGGAGATGCAGCCTGGGAGTTGGCTGTAGCACTGGGTGATATCTTGTCTGTAGGTGGACAGAGGACACAGAGGGGACCCAGCAGCCTGGGAGCTGCCTAATCATAGGTAACAGAGGTTCCTACAACCAGCAGGAAGAGGGAATGAATGGGACAGAAATACCCTGTGTGACTAGTAACTGTGAGTTGGTGAGGGGAGGGTTTCTGAGGAAAAAACTTTGATCTTTTCATCCCAAAGCCATTCCTGGACATATCCCTAAGGGAGTTTTGTTAAACTTACCTCCAGTCCACTGGGAAGACCAACCCTGTCCAGTGACATCTGGTACCATGTAAGGAAGGTGCCAAGGCTTTTTAGGATTGGAGGTGATAAAAGTGGCCTTGCCCCTTAGTCCTTCTCTGTTGCTGTGCCTCCTTTTCATACTTTTGGCAGGATCTCTGGTACATGAAAATTACTCTTGCCTGCCAGATCTCAGACTTTCTCTCCTTTGTATAACCAGAGGAGGTTGTAAGGTCTTGAGTCCAGCGTTTCACTGTGGAGAAGACTGGCCCCTGCACAAGAGGGGGAAGGGAGCATAAGCTTCCCCCATCTGCTGAGGCAGATGTTTCAGAGGAAGTTCTGACATGCTCCTGGGAGGACCCTCTCTGCCAGTTAGGAAGGAGATTATTATGGAAGCTGTCTCACGTCAGCTCAGTGTCTGGGGGATGAGGGATGGGAGCCGTGTCCTGTTTCGTACCCTGACGGTATGAGAACAGGTAGACCCGAACTGGGCTTCTGTGCCTAGAGTGTGGCTTCCCATGGGGACATGCAGGCAGTTGATCTGTACCCAGCTCCCAAACTATTGCACTTAGCACCCACCCCTAGTGATTCTGCAAACTCAGACTGCCTGTTCCATGGCAGTTCTCTCTATGGAGTGTCTTCCCTGGAAAGAAATTTTAATCAAACTTGACTGAGGAGTGCTGAAAAACATGAGGAAGTAATTAGAAATATGAATTTACAGCCTGCTGGAGAACCTCCCTCCCTCTCTCTCTGCACAAGGACTGTGTTTACCCATGTTTCCTACTGTTACCAGTCTCATTCTTCAAGCCCTCCTCCACTTCACTACCTTTGTCCAAACCCAGCGTGTCAGATTTGTGGCCCTCAGTGCTGCCTCAGAGAGAAGAGAAAAGGTAGTGCCAGTTCTGAGGAAGACTGTGGCCCTCACTTGCTTCCATGAGGCAGTAATAAGCCAGCGGGAGGACAGTCCCAGGAGGAAGTTGCAGGTTCCCTGAAGGAAATTGGCTGGAACAGCCTCCATGATTGTCTGTGATTTCCCAGCTAGATAGGCCCCAGGGGAGGGGGTAGGCTGGAGCAGGGTGGAATCAGCCTGGAAATTAGGATAGGCTGGATGCTTCTTCCATAAGGTGTTTTCTCATTTATGATGTTCTTGAGGGTCTCTTTTTGGTTTTCATGCATGAAACCATTACTTTGTGAAGGCTCTGAGCTTGGATGACTGTGGGATCCATAACCAGCTCCTAGGGGCGGCCACATACTCCAGTGTCATTGACTCTTGCTCCCCGATTCCAGCTTGTGTGTCCTCCTTTGGTCCTGTGTGCTCACAGGGGTGTCTGTGCATTGCCTGTGTGGAACGGAGAGCTCTCAGCTCTCTGCTCAATGCACACCAGAGGGATTAAGTCCTTCACAGAGGGGAGAGTGAGGAGAATTGCGTGGGTGAGACTCCAACCCAGTCCAGTTGCCTTGGGCAGGAATTATGGGGCAAGGTGTGAACTGTGTGTGGGGGCAGCAGAAGAGCTAAAACACTCAGGAACTTCTCTCATCTTTACTTTGCTTTCTTCTTAAAGCAGTAGAAGAAATGGCCAGCAAGTTACTGGGCACGTGGGAATGTGGCTGTTCAGCCAGTTGCCAGCCTGTGTGGGGATTAGGAAGAGCTCTGAATTTGTTGGTGGAATTTATAAATGGGTGAATTTGTCTGGATGATCCTTCAGTGCATTAAAGAACAAGCTGCTTCTAACCTGTAGCTTTTTGTTTCTTTTTTGAGGGTTAGGCCCTAGGGGCAATCTATTTTCCTTGGCCCTAAAGGGGCCAGGGAGCCAGCTGCTCAATGCAAACAGGGGAAGGCATTCCCTGCGTCTCCGGCAGGCATCTGCCATGGGGTTGAACGGAAGGGTCTGAAGCCCCCGGGGTTACTGGGTGCCTGACTTCAAGCCAAGTTTCACTGGCTGGGGCTTTCACCTTTGCTTTTCGCAGATCTACTATCAAAGTGGCTGCTGCCATGGCCTTACCCAGGGCTGTTTGGTGATGAAGGAGAGAAGGGGGAGTAGCATAACTACTCCCTTGGGATCCCCTCTTACACTCTCATTTTCCTGTAACCACTTTGTTTTTTTGGCTAATTAAAGACTCTGAGCAGTTTTCAGCCTGTGGGGTTTCTTTTATTTGGTTCCTCAGCAATTAACTTTTTTACTGAACAAAGTTTTGATTGAGCTGGGTAGGATCTGGGTCCCATTTCTTGGTTTAAACTTTCAGGTCCTTTTCTCAATAGTCTTGTGAATCCGTGCCCTTTCTTAGCCCCTCCACTGGCCCAGCACCACCCTCTCCTCCTCCACTGATGATTCCTCTCTGTGGTGTCTGCTGTCTTTGTGCTTTCTTCTTCACCCTCACTCTCACCAAGCCCCTTCTTTTGCAGAGAAAAGCAGGACCCAGGAGCCTTTTTGCTCTAGTTTCAGTGGGCCAGGATCCCTGTTTGTTCCCAGTTCAGAGGCTTCCCCCTGCACAGTGTTTTTCCCATGATATAGTCCCAACGGGCTGGGAAGAACCTGAGCTTCAGGACAAGCCTGTCTGTGAGCAGCCGTGCCTGTTCTCCTCCGGGGTCTTGGGGTGCTCATGGGCTTAGTTCCCACCTTGCCTGGTGCCTCAGCCCTTTCCTCACCCCTTTTCTTGTTTCTTCATGCTGAGAAGGACCCTAAGCTCCTGTCTTCCCCTTGTGGTCCGTGGGACCGAGGCTGCCTGGGTGGGAGGTTCGATGTCCACATGCCTGAATCAGCTGGGCCAGGTCCCATCAGCACCAGGGGTCCTTCTGCACCTCTGGGTTAGCTGAGAGCCTAGAGCTGCTGCTTGCCCTCACCTCTCAGGGACTCCACTTTGGATGCCCAAGGTCAGAAACCTCCAGACCCAGCTGGAGGCATTTCCCCTCCTGAAGAGCCTGATCCTCTCCCCAGCTCTTTGTTGCCTGCTCTGGCACAGCTGGAAGCACCTGACTCACACCACGCTCTGCACCAGCTTCTCCAGCCCCTTCCCCACGCTTCGAAAGGGTGGCCTTTTCCCACTCGGCTTGGAAACTCTTTGCCCAGCTGTTCTGGAGTCCTGCAGCCCACTGAGCTCCTGCCAGGCATTTGCACGAGGTACCAAGTGTTGGATGTATTTGTTGTTCTGAAGGTTGGGGCTTTTTTTTGTTGTTGTTTTCCCCAAGAGCTGTTCCCTTTGCCGTTGCGTGGTGGTGTAGGCAGCTGTCCCTTTCAATAAGGAGCGTCGGCACCAAAGTGCCGCCCCATCCTCGGGCTGGTTTCACCCTCCCTCGCCAACCCCCCTCGCCAACCCCGTTCCCTGTGGTGAGCGTGCCCACGCCACCGAGGCGTGCGGGCACGAGCTTTGGCTCGCAGTGCGAGCGCACCTGCAGCGCGCGGGCAGCCGGGGTGTGCTGGCAGCGCCGAGCGCGCTCCCCTGGCACCGGCTGAGCCGTGGGGGCGCGTGCTGCCGTGCTTCCCATCCGTCTGTCCTCTCCTGCCCGTCGTGTCCGTGTGCCCGCACGCGCTGCACGAGGCACTCTGGCCCCACGCCTCCAGCAGCAGCTCTTCAGCATGCAGGGATCTATGCAAACTTTTTTTTTAAGGGGAAAATGACAGCTGTTGGCTTCCCCCCCCCAAAAAAAAGGCAAATGAAACACAAATTAAACCCCCAACCCTCCCTGTGTGCATACACCAAACTTTCTGTCGTCTGTAGAAAATACCCAACCAACCTCATCCCCAAATGCTGAAGGTCTGAGGCAGTTGGAGTGCAGGAGGGAGAAAAACCGTGGTTTCCAAGGACTGATTAGATGGCATGCCAAGTGTATTAAATTTTGCAGACATTTTAACAGCAATATGCTAGATAGTTGGGTGTCCCCTGAGGCTGCTGGATTTTTTATATCCTTCACAGAAGGTCAAAGCCCTCTTCTGCCTGCCCCCCTCCCTCTCTCTGCTGTCTCTCGCTCTTTCTCTTTCATTCCGTGTCCCTCTCTCTCTCTGTCACCACCCCTCTTTCCCTTCCTCGCTCTCTCTTATTTTTTTGTGTGCACTTTTTCCTTCTCTGTTGCTCTGTGCGTGTAAAATAAAAGATCAGTCATTTGTGAGTTCCCCAGTGAGTGGAAACTCTTGCACTCCCTGTGGTCTCCTCTCACAGAGATGGGTGTGCTGGGGCTTTCCCCTCTCTTTTCTGCACTTTGTTTTGGGGAAAATATGTTTTCCTCCCTCCACTCCCCAAACATCAGTGCTCTCCCCCCTTTTTTATTTTTGTAGCGAAAAAAAAAAAAAGGGACAGGAAAAGAATCCATCTGGCATATGAATAATTGAAATGGCTCAACTCTGTTCCTGTTGCTGTTGTTTGCTCTCAGTTCTTCCTCCCCCGCCCCAACCATAGCATCCCCCCCGGGGTATGGGAGTCGGAGGTAAGGATGTATTGATTCAGTGGCGGGAGGAGGTTTGGGGGGGTCAGCACGTGGTTCCTGCTATTCCCCCAGAGTTTGGTCCAGAGGACAGCGTGTGGTCTGGGGGTGCGAGTGAAGGCTGCTCTTCCTGGAGTCGATGGGAGGCCCCTTGCGCTCCGCTTTGCTTGGCTGACCCCGGGAGCCATTCCCCCGGCGACTCGCAGCATCGCCCCGCGGTGCCACCCTCCTCTCTCCCAGGCTGGGGCTGCCACAACGTGCCCCTCATGGCAGCGACAGGTTCTGCTCTCCCCACAGCATCTCCCTGCTCGCTCCTGGGCTTCCCGTGCCATCCCCGCTCGCGTGGTGGCAGAGCCGCGCAGGATGGGGCCCTGCTGTGCCGGCCCTGCCCGCAGCGCTGCGGCTCTCTCCAGCCGCTCTGCGGAGCCGATGCATTCCCAGTGGGGATCCCAGCGCTGATCCCTTGCCCACAGCACCGGGACAGAGCTGCTGGAGCCTGGGCTGCGCTGGCCTCACACCCTGTTGGATGAGCGCTGTGAGCGAGCTTACAGGTTAAACTTTTTCGGATGTGTGTAGCAGTGTAAAGAAAATACCTCCCTCGTCGTGAGTCCCCCCACTGCCCGGCCTGTTGCCTTCTGGGTTTCAAAGTGCCCAAGCCAGCCAAGGTACCCTGTGCCCGGCATCCAGAGCCAGCTCTTGCTGTCTCTTTAAAACCATTTAGAGTAAAACCGAAGAACTTTAGTGCATTAATTCTGGATGAAGATGGGTCTCCAGATGACAGCCTGATCCATATTCTTCCCCACAAGACAACTTCCATTTTCCTCCTCCCTATCGCCTCCTGCCCAGCCTGTCCTTCCCCTCTCCATCCGTCCGTCTGTCATTTCCCCCACTCTTTAGAAAGGAGAAGCTGACATAAGGTGTTGAACCTTTAAATACACGCACAGAGCTCCCTTTTTTCTGTAGGCTGCCTCTGATGAGTTGTGTGTTTTGAAGAAGGTATTTGCTGTGTGTATTTGTGATTATACTTGGCAGGCGTTGGCTGTGCGTGGTGTGTTTTTGGGGGATGTTTGTGTATTGTTGGGGAGGAGTTTATATTTAGGCTCTGTTTTTTGTGGTTTGGGTAGGTAATGTATGTATGGCTGAGATGTGAGTGTTTATCAAGCCGTTTGTGCGCGTTTTTATTCTGTCTGGGTGTTTGTTGTGTGGGCATATGCCTCTCTAGTGTGTATGTATGTAGATTTGTGTATGTTTTCCCTTGTGTGAGGCCAGTGTAGGAGTTTGGGCTCGAATCATAAGGATTTTGAGTGTGTTTTAGGATACATACCCCACGTATTACGTATGAGTTTTGTATGTAGTGTTTGTGATGTTTACTGATTTCATTAGTTCTGGGGTTTGGAGGAGGGATGGGCTTTGGTGAGTCTTGAGTGTCTTTGGGATGTGTTTTTCATGAATGTGCCTTTACAAAAGATGTTAGAAAAGTGACCGAGGAAGAGAGTCCTGGAAAATTCAGGGATGCAAGTGTCTCATTAATAACATGACTGGAGTGGTAGGTGGTCAAGGCCAGGAAAATTCCTACAAACTGAGAGTCTCTTCTTCTCTTTAAAAAAAAATATTTATCTTAAAAATCTAGGAAAAAGGAGAAGAAACAACAGTATTTCAGGTGGCATTCAAATCAGGTTCATTTATATATATGTAGATGCAGAGGTCTTTTTATGTAAAGACTCCTACACACGATATAAAAGTTGCATGTAAAATCTTTGGTAACCCAGCACGTGGTACAAATAATTAGATATTTATATCTAATAAAACTGGTTTGATGGGGAAATCACTCTCTTCTGTGCAGATTTCCATTTGAAGACAAGTTTCGGTGCTTGTGTTTGTTTTTTCTGACAGCAAAACCCAGGGTTTGGCACCGACAAAACATATTCCCTGTAAATATCTAAATATCTGTTCTCTGCCATAAACATTCAGAGATGTGCCCAATCATGTCAGAGGAGCCTATTTATCCATGCTGTGCTTTCATGTTACTTACAGTGTGCTTTGTGGAGAGGAGAAGCACACAGCAAACTATAAGCAGTCAGGACAATTACTGTCCCTGGGACAAGGCAGCAACGCGCATTGTATGGGCTGTGTATGGTGTGGGCTGTGTGTGATAGGGGTTGTGTATCACACGGGCTGGGCAGAGGCTCTCGGGCACAGCCATCCTTGGTCAGTGAGCCCCTTGCCGAGAGCACCCAGAGACCCCGCAACACGCAGCCAAACGCCGGTGCTGGGCAGAGACCTTGAGCTGCTGGTGCGTGGTGCATCCCCTGTCTCTGTGTCCGGCCCCGCACAAGGCGCCCTGGCAGGGCTTTGCTGTAGCTCCTGGAGGTGGTGGGTCCCCGGTTAGTCCAGGTTAGGTGTGGAAATGTGTTCTGCCCGTGGTGCCAGGTGAGCTGCCACCTTGGCACGGCAGCAGAAGGTGATGGTGGTGAGTGGTGTTTGGCAGCAGGGTCCCCGCTGGGTGAGCAGCCGCCCGGCTGGCACAGTGGGTTGATTTTCCCCGGTCTCATCCAGGAAGAACCGTGTCGTGCAGCCAGTTGGTTGTTCTGTCCATCGATCATTGTTAACACAGTTTTCACTTGAAAACGCTGTGCTCCGGGCAGTGCGAAGGACGTTCAGCAAGGAGCTGAAGGGTAGGGGCTGCCGCTCTGTGCAGGGACAGGATTCTCATCCTTGCCCAAGCTGTGTAAATCCCTGAGTAACAGTACCATTATCCTGGGGGGGAGGCTTTGATCTTGATTTACTCGAGTGTTGCTGCAAAAAGAGTCTGGCCCACTGCCTTGTGGAGGAGGTAAAATTACCACAGATAAAACCCAGTCAGCAGAGTGGAGTCTGGCTGCTTTTGTTCTCCAAACAGGCCTTGTGGCACTGGTTGTGCAAAGCTGGGGGAAGGGGCCGTGCAGCAGGTACGGCTGGGTGAAGAGCAATTTCCTGCTTCTCAATTAAAACAGGCATATAAATACATTTAAAGTTGCTTTGGGTGAAATGGAGGCAACTGTTTCGATTTTTCACACAATTTCCAACCTTTGTTTTTAAAAGAAAACGAAGCAACGGTTGGAGGTAAAAAGTTGGTAAGCTCAGAAACTTTTCATTCAGAAAACAGCCAAATGAAATAGGTAAAGAAAAAGGGTGTTCCTTTCTGTAAATAATCAGCTATGTGGAATTACTTTGGATTTCTGAAAAGTTTGACCGGTGCTTCATTTACATTTGTCATCTCAAAAGAGTTTTTGGTATAAAATCTGATTCTGCTTGAGCGGAAAGATTTGTATTTAAACTGCTTTTCAAAAGATGAGTCATAGTTTATTTTCCCGTAGACTTTGACAGCATTGCTAACATCATCTAACGGTGCATCTGTTGGGTTTGGGAGGCTCTGGTTCATTTAGAGAAACTAAGCGTATTTTGAAAAGGCTGGCAAGACAAGCGCCGGGATTGGAGACTTCTCAGGGAAAGGGAGGCCTGGAGATCCCGCCGCAACAGGGGCAGCTTTAGCCCCCTCCCCAGGTACCAGGCTTTAATTACACCTCCTGCAGCCCTCGGTCAGGATGTGTCCCTCCCATGGGGTCAGGATGATGCTCCTTGCTCCCTGGTCCTTATCCCCACCTGTCCCTCTGAAGAGTGCAACCCAACGTGTGACAACATCTCTATGGATGGGATGGGCTTCATTCCACGGTGGGTTTGTACTGGCGGAGGCGTGGGGGAGACTAGGGGTGAGAACAGGGTGGCTGTACCGTCAGGTTTAATAGCTCCTTCTAAAAAAATAGAAGGAATTAATTCACAGTCCTCCCAGAAGAAGAAGAAGATCTTAGTAATTGGCACCTGGAAATGTCAGTCAGATTTCCCCTCCTTGTCTCCAGCGTTTTGATGGTGTGTTTGTTGCTGGATGTGACTTTAACAAAAAGTTTAAAAAATTAAAAAATAAATAAAATAAATTTAAAAAAGCCCTTCCTTCATGCATATGGAGTTTTTTTGGGGAAAAAAAAAAAGGTATTTTAATGCTTTCTATTAAATTGGGACTAAAAGTGGTGTCTTAATTTGCATTCATTAGCATATTTGCATATAGATCACTGAAATGGTGGAAGAGGAGAAGAGCCTATAAATGAAAATTCTTTTAAAGGCACAGGCATCCTTATATTTATTTTCAGTCTCTCTCTCGTGTGCAAACCTCTGCTTGACCACCAGCTGGATGGTGTTTGCCGCCTGGAGCGCGATGCAGCCGGGAAGGAAGGCGGGATGGGATGGGATGAAGGTGCCTGGGGTTCGTGGTGGCCGAGGTCAGGTTTGGGTGCCTGTGGCCAGCTCCGAGCGCCGAGGACAGGCTGCGGGGAGGGAGCTGCGGTCCCTGCAGGGCGGGTGCCAGCACCCGGGGAGATACTGGACTCTGTTGCCAAACCCTCCACTTTAATCTCCGCATCTGCTGGGACCTCCTGCTTGGGGAGAGCAGGGAGCCCGGCCAGGGGTTCTGGAGAGGGAAGGGGTGGGCTGTGCAGGTCCAGTGGGTGTTGAAAGGGGTTGTGCTGCTCCTGAGTCAGACAGAGAAGATGCACCCGGTGTTGTGACCCATCCCCTGGAAATCTGTCACTGGGCTTTAATTCTGTGCTCTGCTCTCACACGCCTTCCCGTGTAGTCTCTCCTGCAGACATCTCCTTTCCCATCCTACAACAGGGGGGAAACATTTATCATTTTCCCCAGGCTTTGCAGTGATTTGCTTGTAGTCACTTGTAATAATAATCCCAGGAACAGTTACTCTTTTTTAATGCATTTCCCAGTTTCCCAGTGATGCAACGTGCCGTACAACCGCGTACTTTCACACCGCAGTTCTCATCTTACGTGCTGTGCTGGCTGGCTGTTATAAAAAGTAGTTTGAGTCATTCCCAAGTGTTTGTCCCAGACTGCAGTTGTTTGTAAGTTACCCTATGGATGGACCAGGTAATTGAGATAAAGACTGGAGTGAAGATAGATAGATAGATAGATAGATAGATAGATAGATAGATAGATAGATAGATAGATAGATAGATAGATAGATAGATAGATCAAAAATGAGAAATATGCCTTCCTATGGAGTTGAAAGCTGGGAGGATGGAAAGAAAAGGGGACTAAAACCATTCAGTGGGGTCTGACAGGCCCAAGGTGTGTAACAGGTCAGAAACTGAGCGTAGAAAAGCTTTTCCCCAAGATCGAGTGAGGGTAGGTGGGAGTCAAATTCTCAAGCACTGGGGAGAAGTTAAGGCAGAGAGAAGACAGGGTATGGAGATAAAAACGGAAATTCAGGCCGCAGTTTACACTGCCCCAAGCTGTTCTTAGCAGCTGCAGTTTGATCCTGGCTACAAAGCCCACTTAATAAGATTCTGGGCCGTGTCGCAGGAGGTAATTCGGCCGGGCAGAGGCGTGCCAAGGCACTGGGTTTGGGGGCAGAGCTCTCCTCCATTGCAAGAGCCCCCAGGGAACTGCTCCCCCTCTCTCCCTGCCACATACCCACATGTACCATTGCAACAGAATGAAGACAGTGGGATGATGGAGTTAAACTGGGGTGGAGGAATGGAACAGCCAAGGGGCTGAGCATGTTTGGTCCATCCTGTTGCCCAGTGCTGGCATTCAAGCCTCGGTTTTGGCTCCATTGTGTTAGGGGAAGGGATGGAGGAGGTGGTGTGGGAGGAGGTAGGAGTGTCCGTGACCCATGTGGGCTCCACTTTGTCCCCACCGCTGCTCCCATCACCTCTTGCTGGGACTCTTGGGCAGAGAAAATCCCACCCAGCTGTTGGAAGGAAGGGGATGCCTGAGAGCACTCGGAGGTGTCCCTGAGGCAGTTTTGCTTGTGCTGGGCAGCCCCAGCATCCCAGCGCGTGCGGCTCGGGAAGCCTATTGGCGCAGCAAGGGGAGGGCGAGCGGGGAGAGGCTCCCTTCAACTGGGCAGGCGCCTGTTGGCCACGGGTGTGGTTCCCTGGCCCACGTGGAGGTGAATGGGATGGGAGCGGGGAGGGCTGGGGGACGGGGGAGCCGGCGCTCCACCGCTAATGAAAATCGGAAACCGATGGAACAGCACAAGGTGCCCAGGCAGCAGGTTGTGGAAATGAGGAAGGGAAGGGGGGTGTGTGGGGGGGCTAATGGAAGCTTCTGCGAAGCGGATGTCGTATTGATTGCTGTGTGTCTATATTTATATATTATCAAGTATATAAACTTCAGCAGATGTATGGCGCATAGATAAATAAAATGCATGCTGAAAAATTAATGAAATGTACATGCAAATCCACCACCATCGATCACGCTGGCTGCCAGGACCAGAGGGCTTTTTACTTTTAGGCTTTTTCCTTCCTTTCTTTCATATGCTCTCCCTCCTTCCCCTCTAAAAAAAAAAAAAAAAAAAAAAAAAAACCCAAAAAAACCAAACAAAAAAAACCCAACCCCAAATTCCCCCACTTGAGAAATTCCTCAGCCTGGGCCCGGATGAAATGTGGCAGGATTTTGTGAGGATCTCAGTGTTCGGTCTGAGTGCTGCCTGTGAGCTGTGTGGGCAGGAGGCAAGGCAGTGTGGCAGCAGAGGTGATAGCTGGTGACCGAGAGGGGACCTGGGAGGTGGCAAAGCCGTGTTTTACCTTGAGCAGCCAGCCTGTGTGAGCGTAAAGGAGCCTGGGCAGATGCAAGTGAAGTAAAAAGCATTTTTAAAGTGGGAGGGAACTGTTATTTTAGGCAAGTCCCCAAAGAGCCTTCTTCTGCCTCCCATTGCTCTTCTGGTTGTGGCTGGCTGGAGAGTTGTACCAGGCGTAGTTAGTGGGACTGGGATGGGGAGACAAACCTGCAGCATAAGGTTTTGGGCTGAGAGTAGCCTCTGGGTGGTTTGTTACTGAGTTCTGCAGGAGTGGCAGAGTGAGAAAGGTTCCTGGATGCTGCCTCTTCAGGGATAGTCAGTGTCTGAGGAGTTAAACACAGGAATCTCCCTCTGTGCTGGGGACTGCAGCCAGTCCCTCAGGGCTGTGGGGGACCTTGCTGGCACACAGAGCTGGGAGGGCAACTCGCTCAGCTCCTGATGTCCCTCCTTGCCTGTCCATGTGGCAGGTATGCCCCCTCTGCCCTTTGCAGACCTTCTCTTGAGGTTTTCCGCACTCTGCTCAGAGAGGCAAGGAAGCCTTCTCAGCTCCTGTGTGTCCTTTCCTACCAGGTATGTCCCCCCCCTTCCTGGAATGGACATTTACCACATCCCCTCTGCTCCCCAGCACGGTGCTGCAGCTGGCAGGGGCTGGCTGGGCACAGCACCAGGGCCCTGAGCAGAGCTGCATGGTGCCCATCATCACCCAGCCTGGAAACAGAAGCCAGGGCCTGGGAGGAGAGCAGAGTCTGGCTCTTTAACACCATCCCCTGCTCAGGGCAGAGCTGGGTGGCAGCCAGGATGCAAAATCGTTTTACATCCCCTGAACGGTTCAGGCTGTGACCATCTACTGTGAGCTCCCGGGAAGCAGAGAGGAGCAGCCAGAGCTCCTGCAAGCACCCACCTCCCGGGGGCTGCTGAGCTGTGCAGGGCAGGAGGGGGCCGAGTATTTTTAGACACTCTTTTTGTAGTTGTTGTTTGTTGTTAGTTGTGTCCCATTGTGAGTGGCAATGCTCTGCGCTCAACGAGGGTCACCAAGAGTTTAATAGAGCAACCACGCAGCTCCTTGGTGGTGCAGCTGGTGACCCACTCCCAGCTTTGCCGCAGTCTCTCCCCGGACCCATCCCACTGCCCTGGAGCTGAGCTGCTGCCTGTGCCCGAGCCCCACGGCGGGGCATGGGGCATGAGCAGGGTTTGCTCAAGCAGTGTGTATTTGGCAGGATGCTGTGTTTGAGATGTCGGAGCTGCAGCTGGACACTGATGCCCTCCCTTTACCTGCTGTTATTTCTTAGCAGCGTCTCATGCTTTCAGCCTCTGAGTTCAGTGCTTGGTTTGACCAGCACCTCGGGGTGTGTGCCAAACAGAAACTGCGGGTGAGAGCCTGTCAGAGATCGTCTTCCTCTCCCTGTCCTGTGTCAGGTCGGTCTGTGCCACTCCTCCAGCCAGAGCCACTGCCAAGAATGGATTTCCTCAGTTTGGCAGACACATTTCCCGTTGTTGCTGTGAACCAGGCAAGAAATCGGAGGTTAGGGATGTGTTAGAGCCCGGACAGCTGCAGAGTGACTCTGGAGGTGTAAGATGGCATGTGGTGACCTGCGCCGAGGGAGCTGGGCTAGCCTCGAGGCTCCTTCTCTGGGCACAAAGATCACAAGCAGTTCTGGTGCGGGTTGGCCCCTCGCTTTGTCCCGTGAAGAAGCCAAGGAGGTGCTGAGGGCAGGCAGCCCGCGTGCTGCTGTGCTCGGCTTCCCTCGGTTCCGAGCCACAGTGCTGGGGTGGGATGGGGAGCCACGGCTCCTCTCCGTGCATGGGCCTGGCTCCTCTCCCCACTTCCCCACGAAGCCAAGAGGGGAAACTGGGGGAGAGTTCAGATGACAATTAAAAGCCAAAGAAAACCCCACAGAAGATGAGCAGCAAGGCAGCGCGGTTTTTTTCTTTGACACTTTTTCATTCCCCCCCTACTCCGTCTTCCTCCCGGTGTTTCCAGGAGACTCTCTCGTCGGCTCAGAAAGCTGCGTAGGCCCATGGCGGCTCAACCTTTCCCTCTCCCCGAGCCCCGGTCTAATCAACCCCTATAATTTATGCAGAAAATATGATTTATATTTAATTTCACCACACTTGCATTGTTAATTTGAGATGTAATTAACCCGTCGCTATGACAACTAATTTCGTGATGCCGTAAATTACCGCCGTCTTTTCATCAAAATTCAGTTACTTTGGCTCCTGTGTGCAATGTACTGATGCAATTAGGTTGCTAAGGGCAACCCAAAAGTGTTCAATTTCTTTTGTGTATCTGCAGTGGGGTAGAAGCTCTGGTGTGTTATCCCAAAGTCCTGTTTTCTTTGGTAAAGAGCAGGGCAGACGAGTCCACGGAGGAATGTGCGTGAGGGAGACGGAGCGGAAGAGTGTCCTGCGCTGGGGTTTCCCTGCGTGAGCCTCTCCACCTCTCCGTGTCTTTATTACTCTAATTGTTTTAAAAGAGCCGGGCTCCTGGTCACGCATGACCCTGTTTGTCTTAAGCCAGCTCTCTGTCTTCTCCATTCCTTTCTCCCAAGATTTCCTCCTTGATGGTTTGGGGAGAAACTAGGCAAAGAGGAAAGGCTTTCACTGCCGCTTTCATCCTAAACACCAGCAACGCGCCTCAGTCCTTCCCTAAGAGTTTGTGTCCCTCTGAATTTGTGTGTGTGCGCAGAGAGAACTTGTTTATATAGATCTCCCCCCCTTCTTTATTTAAAACAAAAACCCTCTGTGTTGCTTTTGTCACGTTAATTCCCATTTTGCCAACACCAGGGGCCCAGGCAGACGAGTTACCAAGGAACACAAAATTTTAATTAGTGTATTTTAATCATTCAGGCTTTCCGAGCTAATCCACATACCCTAGAGAATTCCCGAGATGCAGCACTGCTCTGCTTTACCATTTATTGTTGAGTCTATTATAATTACTGTTAGCAGGTGGGGACTGGGAGATGTTTATTATGAGTTTTTCATCTTTAGTATAATTACCGAAAAAAACAAAATAAAAAGATGTTGGTGCATTTTGTTTTCCTAGAGGTTTTTTTTTTTGGGTGTATTTTTCCCGTTCCTTGCAGGCAGGTGCTCACCAATTAGTGCCTTTTTCTCTGTTTTTATTTATTTTGTTGATGACTGACTCACCTTTACTTTCTCAGGATGGAAGCTAGAAGCCAGTGGCTCCTGGTTGGAGTGAGTTTACCTAATTTAAGGCAAGAGATTAAGCTGGGACAGAACTAGACACGCTCAGGATCCCAGCCACTGTGGGTGGGTAGAGTGTACTAAGGAGTCTCCGTTTGGGGCGAGTTTGTTTGTGTTTTGCTGCCTTGCTGGTGTTTCTTAAGCAGCAGAGTTTCATCAGCATGAGTGATAGGAGCGGGGAGCAGGAAGGAAAGCGTGTCCGTGTGCGGGTGTCTGTGCACGGCTGCCCGTGCCACGCATGCAGAAGTGCAGGGGTGCACCTTTGGGTGTGTTTCTACAACCTCACTGATACTCAGAACCCTTCGGCGAGTAGGCTGTGCTCAGGTACTACATCTTTGGTGCACAGGGAGTGTTCCATGTAGGGAAGGAAGGAGGATGATTCCCTGAGCTCTGAAGTATGAAACTTTCATCAGATGAGCTTTTTATTCATCCTGGCCACTGCAGAAAACTGCTGCTGCTTTTTGAAGCCAAACTTTTCTGTGTGATCCTTGTAACAAGATTCTGGCCTCTTGTTTTGCAGCTGTAGCTTGTAGCAGGGCTGGGAGTGTCTGTGTCTGTTCTCCAAGACGAGCTTCTAGGCAGGCAGGTGCCTTCTCCAAGTACATGTGCCTGGGAAGGGCGCTGGGGGGATGCACAGGCTGGGGCAGTACTGTTCTGTTCTCCTCTGTAATGGCCCAGTGGAAGCTGGGAAGGGTGAGGCAGTCTGAGGGCATTAGCTCCTCATTATATGTCATGACAGTAGCTAACGTTTTTAATTGTATAATCTATAGAGTTCTCCAGGTTTCGTCTCAGTTTGGGGTTCAGACAGCCTCTCATATCCCTAAGCAAAATCCCTGCAGAGAGGCTG
This sequence comes from Megaceryle torquata, assembly GCA_024611175.1. Classification (NCBI taxonomy): domain Eukaryota; kingdom Metazoa; phylum Chordata; class Aves; order Coraciiformes; family Cerylidae; genus Megaceryle; species Megaceryle torquata. The sequence goes on along the minus strand of JANIJG010017873.1, from coordinate 39,081 downwards.
AGTATCAGCTGCGTCCCTCTGCCTTGTGCCGTGTCTGCTCCTGTATCATTTGAGGAATAAGTTCATTTTAGACCATCCAAACACGTTATCAGGCACCTCTCCTCTGTCCTGCGGGCTCCTCGGGTTGAGTACTGGGCTGTGATAGTTCAATTGGGAGCTCAGATGGAGGTACAGCCGGGTGCGTATTTAAGCCTCTCTTTATCTATATCCAAGTCTGCAGTTAGGAATCCCCAAGCCAAATTTCCCATGTTCAGGGGCTTCTCTGGGAAAATACCATGCTGATTCCAGGCAGCTCTGGTCAGGGACACCCCGGAGCTGTACTGTGCATTCACTGCCTCTCCCCATCTCACAGCTCAACCAGAGAAATGAGCCCCTTCTCCACCTTACACTTTAAAGGCTGAGTGCAAACATTTTCTTCTCCTTGATGACGATTTTCAAGTTTTCCTGGAAAATTCCACATCTCTGCATGAGGCCAGGGCCCTGGCTGGGGTGAGACCAAGCAGGATTAATTAATAAAGCTCAGTAGCTTACACAGGAACTCTGTAATATAATTATAGCTTCTGTAAGAAAAGGCCCTGGAGTCGAAGAAGTCTGTGCGAATCACACGGGGTTGGGAAGAGTGCCCTTTCAGCCCTGCACACTTCCTCACTCCCCTACCCCCTTCTTCCCAGTGCTTCCAGTTCAGGAGTTTCTGTGCCCTGACGTGCCCTGCTGCTATTTGCTATTGAACTGGTCTTTGGTCACACTGCCAGCTTGCATCCCAAAACTGCTCCCGGGCTCTTCCCATGGGGAAGGGCATCTGCTCCCAAGCTCAGTCCTGCTGGTTTTGGGGACCCTTCTATCTTCCAGCTTCTGCACAGACCCGATCAGGGTCTGTCTGCCAGCAGGGACAGCTCCTGGGAGCTGTAGGGATCTCCTCCTTCCTTTTCTTCCTTCCTTCCTTCCTTCCAGCTCTTTGAGCTGTCTTCCTCTTTCTCTGAAGCAGCCCCAGCTCCCAGCAAAACCCTTTGTGTCCCCTCCTGCACCTTCCTGCATCTTCCCCAGTGTCTGCCATCCCACTGTGCTGGGCAGCACCAGCCCTGGGCTAGACATAGGATAGTGCCCGGGGCGAGCTCCATTGAAGTGGCCAGAGCCAGGGCCAGCTGGGGACGGGTCTGTGCCCCAGGGGAGGCAGCACTTTGAGCCCAGGCCTGGGGGGGAGGCTTTTCTTCTGCTTCCTCCAAACTTTCCCACCCCGGCCGCGGCTCTACAAAGAGGCCCTGGCCCCGTGTGCGGGGCCTTCCGCACGGAGGGGTCTCGCCAGCTCCTCTTTATTGAGTCTTCAAGCGCTGGCAGGACACTCCATTAAAAAGCCATTCGCTTTTGTGTCCCCAGGCCCCCAGCCGGCTCCCGCTCATGTGACACTGGCCACAGTTGTAAAACAACAACACAAATAGTTGGCAACTACTGAGGGTTTTTTCAAACCAGGGTCGTCATAGCAACTTTCCCCAGTCAATCACTGGTGAGGCGGCTGTGGAGGGGTGCTCTGAGTGACAGGGCAGCCCAGCTCCTCAGCAGAGCAAACTCTTGGGGATCCCTGTCACCGAGACTCACCTGCCTGCTCTAAAGCTTTTCTCCTCCTGTGTTAGTGAAACGCAGGTGCCTTTGCCTTGGAGAACTGGCACAGGAAGGGGAGAAGTCCAGTCATTCATCCCAGAACCTCCCTCAGCTTGGACCTGGGCTGCAGGGTCCCCATTCCTGCTGGCAGGGTGCCACAAGGAGAATCCCTCAGCACCCGGCATCGTGCCAAAGGGGGCATCCAACACCCCCCCACCCCCTCTTCCTTCCCCACAAGTTGGGCACAGCGCCAGGGGGGGCATCTGAATCCCCCAATACCTGGCACGGTGCCGAGGGGCATCTGAGTCTCTCTGCCCGTGGCACTGTGCCCGGTGGATCAGAACGTGGCACATTGTCCTTGCGTGTGGCTCGGCGCCAGGTTTGATCAGCAGTATCAGCTGGTGTCACGTCTTGCAGGATGCAGGACCAGGAAATGAGTTGGTGCTCCTGTAGGCTCCTTGGCTTGCGGGAGGGTGCGTGAATCCCGTGGGTTCTCGTGTGAATGACGGAGGTGGCACGACTGGGAAGAGAGAGCTCTGCTTAGCTAGAAGTTGCACCTCTGGAGCAAGGGCCAGGTTAGGGAAGCAGGATGGGCTCCCCCACCATGGGGTGGGGTCCAGCTGCCACTGGGAGCAAAGGAAGCATCTCCTCTTGTCCTCCCATCCACTGCCCTTGCCCTTTTCCCTCCTTCTTGGTGCGTCTGCAGAACCGATTGGGTATCAGTTGGCACCTCTCCTGTCATCTCTTCTGGTCTTTGGAGCACCTCAGCGCTACGGGGCTTTTATGGCTCCACTGTCATGACTTTGTGGCCTTGTGAGACACCAGCCTGGTACCTGGCCTAGCCCAGAGCCCATAGCCAGCTCTCGTGGCTGGACTGCTCCCTCCTTTGCAGGTAGCTACCATGGTCTGTGCTGAGGCACAGTGACAGCTTGCTGTCACTTCTGTCCTGTGGCAGAGCAGACCTTGGGCTGCCGTTGTTGTCTTCACATCTCTCTGCTTGAGGTTCCTTGGCTGCCTCGAGTGACTCCTGGAGGGGAGGAATGTTAAAAATCCGCTCTTGTAGTAAGTTGGCACCATATCCAGCCACCGTCTGCTCTGTGCCAGAGCTTAGTAAAATGTTGGCGAGGGCTGCGGTTCCCGTACACGGGCCCCCCCTTCCTCTTTTGTCTCGGTTGGTTTGGCAATTGCATGGTGGTAACACAGCTCAGGGTGGCACAGGAGCTTTGCTGCCCATATGCAGCTGGAAAGCGAAAAGGGATTTCCAGGCAGAGAGAATGATGAAGAGAAATGGGATGTGAGGGTCCATGGCAGCAAGCCAGGGTCACACCGGGTGCGTTGCTGACCCTGGCACCTTTGCCGTGGCTCGAGAGAGGCTGATGTGCCCCATACGGCTTCGGGGGAAGGTGCTGGGGCCGTGCGGCGCCCCGGGCAGCCAGGGTCCCTCGGCCGCTAATGAAGCGAGGCCCTGGGGAGGCTCTCGGAGGCAGGCAGGGCTGCTGCCAGGCGACGGGGGTTGCAAATCCTATTCGTTGGCACTGTGGCCGCATGCACGGGAGCTGTTGGCCTGGACAGGGGAGGGAACGATGCCGTCTCCTTCACTTTGTTGCTTTGCATCTTTGTCACTCTCGGTTTTCTCATTCATTCGTTCTTAATTATTTGTTAATTTCCTTCCCTTCTTCCTCAATTTGTTCTCTCAGTCATTTGCTTTCTCATTTGCTTTTTCTTTCTTTTTCTGCTGTTGTTTGCCGCTTAATTTCCTTCTTTCATTCCTCTCCCTGTTGTTCTTTCTCTAATTCCTTCTGGTTTTTTTCTCTTCTTCCCTCTCCTCTCCCCTGGGCATTTTCAATATCTGTGGCTTTTTTCTTGTGCTGTTTCTAATCCCAGGTGCGCTGCTTTCCTTCCGAGAGAGACATCTCGCTCTGCCACGCAGAACTCCTAGGGATGCTGCCCCTTTCGTGCAGCACTTGGCAGAGTGTCCCTTACCTTTGGGCTTTGGCTTTAAACTCCTGTGGTGGCCCCAGCGAGCGAACACCCGCTGGGGGCTGGTATTGAGATGGGAAGGAGCAGAGGTTGGTGGCCAGGGAGTGGTTGTGGCTGGCCGCGCTCCCAGCCCGGCCGGCTGCCCTGCTTCTCACCCGTGGTGCCATGCTGGACTCTGCAGAGGAAGGAGGACAAGGTGACGGGATGAGCCACTTCTCCTGGCCCGCGGTGCTTTCAGCGGCGGGTTTGCATCCCCGCGCGCACGCTGACGCCCGTGCAGGGGCGTGCGGCCTCCGGCCGTCCCGAGAGCCTCCGTGCATCCCACTCCCCATCCTCCGGTGGCTCCCGCACGCGTTTGCCGCCCTTGGCACACATTTCGGTACCGCACACGCCCGTGCACATCTGCGCTCACATGTCGCCGGCGCACACGCTGCTGCCGACATGCGCCGGGGCCGCCTCCCCCGCGCAGACGCTGCCATGTGCTTTCCCATGCGCTCCGCTCACATGCTGCCATGCAGTAAATTATCTCCCCCCTTCACCCCACCGCTGCCCCCCCCTCCCCAATACCCAGGCCAACTAAAGTGCTGTAACATAGTAGCTGCCTGAACTCCGATTCAAAGGTTAATATCAAAATCTGGAGCGGATTACCTAAAAATTACTTACAACACCATTAAAATTCTGAACTCTTTTTGTTGTGGCTGTAAATTAATTTAAAATGTCAGTTTTTTTGAGAAATCCAATAAGAAATTGAGCCAACGGAGCAATCTGTAAACTGTCTGGCACAGAGGAAAGTGTGTCTTTTCAATCGACAAGAAAAAATATGGGGCTTAACTGGAACCATATGGCAGCGCACTTGAGAGAAATCTGCTGAAGAGGAGGGAGGGGAGGGGGAGCCCGTGCAGGCAGGAGCAGCGGGAGAGCTGGCGGCTCGTGTGGGAGCGGAGCCGGGGCCGCCCGGCACGGGGACCCGTGAGACAGGTGCATGGAGGTGGCCACGCAGGAGAGGACAGGCCCTGAGGAAGCGGGAGAGCTCTTTGCCGACACCCGCGGGACGAGGCGTCCCGCGCGGAAAGCGGCAGAGGTGTTCACAGGGTCTCTGGAGGCAGATGCTGGTGTGAAGAGGTGTCTTCTTTTAGGGACAGGGCTCTATGGGCTGTGCACGGGGGGCCCTGAAGGGCTGAGTGGTGAGGGTTCAAAAAAAGGGGGTGTTAAAAGTGGATTTTCTTTGGCATTGGTGCCCCTCGCTAGTCCACCAGCATCCTGCTACCCAGTTCCTTCAGCAGCCTCCCAGCACAGCCAGTGCCTCCTTTGCCAGGAGGTGTGGATGGCGTGGCCCAGGAGTGGCTTCTTGGCTCCGACCCAAAGGCAAGGTGGGCGCCGGGAGGCTGGTGGGGAAGGGCTGCGACTGCACACCCACTGCCCCGGCCCCCTCTGCTTTGGCTCCCATCCCCACAGCATTCCTCGTGCTGGTGAGAAACCCGGCTTCCCCTCTGTGTCTCCTGCCTGCCGACATGTGTTACCCATTAGGCCTTAATTTCAGAAGATTTACAACACATTAAGTAATTTGTAGGTTATTTCAACTTTAATCTGCTGAAGTCGAGAAAATCAAAATTAAATTCAAAACACACGGATCTTCAAAGTACTGGGATTGGGGATGGGAGGGGGTTGTTTACCAGCCCTTGCTTGTCTCTTCTCCCATGCCACCGCCGCTGTGTCTCTTGCCCCCTCCCATGATGCTGCCCTTCCTGCCACCTTTGCTGGTAGCAGGGGTGGTGAGGGCTGGGCAGGCTTCAGGGATTCGGGGACCTCCTGGGTTTGGCTGAGGGGTGCCAGTGGTCATAGCATGATGCCTTTTGGAGGTTCTTAGGACTGACTGACCACCTCCACAGCACCAGAGGGAATGCACTGGGCCTGGCAGTTTCTGCACTCCCTGTGATCACGTCTGTCATTAGCTCGAGTGGCAGATGCACCAACCACTCCCTGGGCTCTGGAGATAATGATTTTGCCACTCTGTGCCTCACTTCCCTGCCTCTGCATTGGGAAGGGTATCCTGCCTTGCGAGACTGGGTGTGCTGAAGCTGCAAGGCACTCAGATGCTACAGAAAAGGGGGGGCTTTCAGCCCAAAGGAGCTAAAACAGCATTGAGGACCCAGGAACAACTGTTGTTACAGGCTTTGCTGTTGCTCTTCTACATCCACCGGCCAAGAGTATTCATGTGACTTTGTCCTTCTTGGGAGTATTCCTCTTGCTGCAAAGGGACTGCCATGATCCCCTTCGCTTCTTCTTCTTCCCTTGCAAGTAGGATCATGGGAACTCTGTCCACATTGTGGGTCTGTGGTTGGAGATATCCCCATGAGGTTTATCATCAGTGTACTGTGCATGCCTCCTGCCCATAGCAGGATCACATCATCGACAGCTTTCAGAACTGGTCTGGAACTGGTCTAATCATTCATTTTAATGATTAAAAAAGCTAGAACTGAGATCTTCCTTAAACTCTTGGGGTGGGATAATGAATCACAGAACTGGGAGTCTTTTCTGATGAACAGAGGCTGTTAGGGCATTATCTTTGGGCTCAGGAGATCTGAGATTTGTCTCAACTCTCTACTGTGCCAAGTTTTGTGTTGATCTAAAGCAAATCACTTACCCCATTTATGCCCAAGTTCCCTCCCTGTGTAGTTGAGATAACAGGCTTGGAGGAGAGTTGTGAGGACGGAGGGGCTGGGTGTCAAACTCTGCAGTACTGAGAGGCGGGGCCTCACAGGACTCCTGGAGTGGGGTCCCCCAGGTGGTCTCAGTGCCTCAGTTCCCCATGTGCACAGGAAAAAAAAAAAAAAGAGCTTTTTTCTATCCCTGGAGTTTGATGAATGGAAAGTGTGTGTGTCACAGTTCTGCTATTTCGCACTGATCTCTCCACCCACATCCCAGACGGTTTCCGGGTTCCCAGCCCACCAAATCCCTCAGGCATCTCTTCAGGGGCCCTTTCCTCTTCCAGTTTAGTGCCGCCTTATCCCAGAGCTGGGTGGCGGGGTGCAGCAGACATCCCATTTGGGAGCAATCCAGAACTGCTGAAAGGATGAGCGTGCTGACTAGTTGGTTTTTATGCGTCCCTGCATTGCAAGGGTGCTCAGCCCAGAGCTGACTCTGTTGCCTTGACTGTCTGCGAGCCAGATCCCCTGGAAGTCAGCTTTATCAGGAAATGTGTCACTGAATTAAACTTAGGGATACAAGCACTTTTGAGGGCGATGTCCCCAGTTCTGCTCCAGCAAGGAATCTGGAGGTGCAGGAAGTCTTCAAGCATGTTGTACTTCATCTACATCTGTAGGTTTTCCTGCTTCAGGCCTGAATACCTGGCTCTGTCCATCACATATTCTTGCCTGTGCTGGGAAATTTTTATCAGTACATCGCAGATTTGTATTTTCTCTAAGATTACTTCACACGCCTTACACAGCTGCTCTGACCTGTTTAAGGGGGGGGATGTGGATACAGATGTGTAGAATGACTCCTGTATTTTATACAGACCACTGGGCAGCCATCAGCGTAGCAACTTTCAGTCCCTTTTGGCCTGGGCTGGTTTTAAACCAGATGTCAAAGCATGTGTGGTTTAAAACAGAAATTGTTTTTCTACTCTCTGCAGAGTTCATCTCCTGGGTCTTCTCTTTGCAAGGAAGAAAGAAAGAAAAGGATTTGTGTAGAGCAGTTGTTTGCTAATGCTTATGGAAAGTCTTGTTTAGAAAATGTAAAAATTAATTTTGATATGTATTAGCTGGTCAAGCTAAACCCTGGAGACCACCTCAGATTCACACTAATATTAAAGCTATAACCTGCTTTATCCACATGAAATGCCTCTCTGTTGGAGTGGATGGGAAAACTCCTGGTGACTTCATTAAGACCCAGAGTTTTTCACTTCAGTCTTAATGGTGTCAGGCGTCTGCCATTGTTCCTGCTGCAGACCCTGGAAGTTAAATACTTGTGCTCACCGCTCACCCAGCTACGGGTGGAGGTGCAAATCTGTATTTCTTTTTTGGAAGGGAGTGCTGGACTTGAAGGGCTGCAGAGAGATCTCCTCCCAGCCCAGGAACGCCACTTAGCAATTAGTCCAGACTATGGGACTGTGTTACATTTCTGCCCCTGTGTGAGTGTCTGGGATGATCATACCCCTGCCCTGGGGGGCTGATGTGCCGAGTTCATGGACATTTGCAGTAAATTTAAGGATCCTGTGGTAGAAGGTGGTATAGTGGAAGATGAGCACACAGTCTGATGGTCATGATGCCATTTCGTTCGTGTCCAGTGCCCTTGATCCTCCTGTGAAGATCAGTGGAAGTTCAGACTTCAAGCAAGGCGAAGGAGCATTGTTGCCCTCTTCTAGCAAAGGGGAAACCAAGCCACAGGAAAAGTTAAATGAATAATTTACAGGTGTTCAAGAGCCTTTGGCAGATCAGGGAGTGGTGCTTGAGCACCCGCCTCTCAATCCTGTGCTCTAACTTCTAGATCAAACGTTCCCAGACTTTTTTCAATGGATGGGAGGCAGCTGAATAGAGAGTTGGCCTGATTGATGCCCTTTCTGTACATAATCACAGAATCTCCCTGTGGCAATTCCAGCAATTGCTTACGTGGGAGGTAATGGCAGGAAAATACTCACAGTAGGATTTGTATGTGCTTTGTGTTTGCCTAAACCTGACCTCCTTGAAGTCCCAGAAGTTTGACTGGCCATCCCAATGCCAGCAGAACTGACCCTAGTGCTGGGCTTTTTTTGCAAGTCTGTGTCTTCTCAATTGCTTTGAAAGCAGGTAGGTGGCTGGGGAAGGGAGGAGGAACCATCCATACGTGAGCAGTCAGCTCTCCATCTGGTGCTTTTCTAGGGCAAGTATCAAGATAAACACCCAGCAGCTGGGAACCCCTGCTTTTTAACCCCGCTGCCCTTGGGATACGTCATCCCTGGTGTCCTTATGCATCTTGGACTCTAAAATAATTGCCCAAGGCTCAATGCAGCTTGTTTGGAAGGTTTTGTAGCCCTTGCGGAGCTGCTGTGGCTGCTAAGCCCGTGGTGCCCAAGACAGCTGTTGGAGGCTGCAGTGCAGACGTAGCCTTGCTGACTCGCCGTGTCCTTTCCCATCCTCTCCTCTTGCCATCCTCTCTGCTTTATGCTTTCTGGTGGATAAGGAGGTGATGGCACTTGCGTGTTGTGTATTCAGGGTATGGATGAAGCTGGGATGGGTCATTTGTCCAGTTAAATATCTAAGGGCACATGGGAAACTTTGGGTGTGTTTTTTCACGGTCTGGTGGCATTTGGTTCAGTGTCTTTGGATCAAAACCACATCCTGGTTTAGCCGCTGAATTAGAATGAGTTTCTGGAGTGGAGAATGTGATCCAGAAATGCTGAGCTGGGCAGTGCTGGTGAAATCCCAGTTAGGTGCATCTTCTATGGGCAGCTTTTTTTGGAAGTGCAAGATGGTGTGATGCTTTCTGAGCACAGGTTGTGACAGTGCAAAGAGAACGAGAGAAGACCGACACTAGCAAACTTCTGAGGCTTCTGGGGGATAATTGAACATTTTTCCCAGAAAGCAGAGAAGGGCTTTTGAAAAGCTGCTTCTGAGTAACTCTACTGGTTGGGCTGGGAAGGGATGCAAGCTGGAGGGGCTTGGCGTACAGCAGGAAGGAGGCCCCGGCTCATCCGAGCGTGCCAGGCAGGTAGCTGGTTGCCCTGTTTCTCCTTGGTGTCTGCTAGTCTCCGAGTCCTGGTTCACAGCTCCCTGCAAGCCAGGGATGGAGGAGATCCTATGAAAATGATGATATGTGACAATCAGTCACAGCAATTAGTGTTTTGGTTAACAGGCCTTTTTTGTTTTCTCTCACCCAGACAGAATGTCACAAATAAATCCTCGCCTGCATTTGCATATTAATTGGATCGGAGACGTCAAGCATCTTTCATTAAAGAAAATGATCTGCATATTTGGAGACATAAAATAGTTATTTTGATGGGTTTTTTTCATAAGATCAGGGGGTGGGGGAGGAAGGTGATGGGAGCAGTGGAAATTGAGGTAGAGCGAAGGCAGAGAAAGCAGCTTGTGTGGTTAACCCCTTATGGCCCAGAACTCACTGGTGCCCAAAGCAAAAAGAATAATATAAATAAATAAATGATGGGGCTCCGAGCAGCTCCGAGCACTGCATCGTTCTCTCCATAGCTTTGTTCTTGGGGCCATGGTGGTGGTGGGCAGCCACAAATGCACTTCCAAAATGTCTTCCCTTACCAACTCTGTCCAACCACAGAGTTGGGTTGTTCCAGGGCCCTCCTTGTCACCTCTCTTTCATGACACTACCTTGACCATGCTGTTGGCTGCACCATTTCTGGCCGTGCCAACAGCGGATGGTTGGATGGTAGGGCTGCAGGATCTGTGTGCTCTGGGCACCCTCGGCACCTGAAGCCGGCAGCGGGTGCTGGGGAAGCACTGTGTGCCTTGGGGGAACACCCTGGCTGCTTGGGCAGTTTGGCCAGGGAAGGAGATCCTGCGTTCAGCTGCTGCTCCCTGAGCCTCCCGCTTGGGCGAGTGAGGTGCTGGAGGGCTGGCAGTGGATGTCAGCTCTGCTCTTGGCTGGCACCACCGAGACCTGGGTCTCCGTCGGCTCTCTGTTCTTCCAGAGGCAGCTCTTCTCTCCCCAGTGCCTCTGCCTAAGTGTCTCCAGACAATGCTGCATTTTATCCTGCTGTCCAGGAGCAATGCATCTGTGTAAAACCCCGGGATGGCTTGTTCTCTGTTTGTCTGGTCTGCCACTGGCTTTGGGAACCAAAGGCTTGATTTGAGGCATTGAAAGAACTTTCCCAGTGCCCCCAGTCCAAATCACCGGTTGTGTACACGGTAGACAGGAGGGTTCACTCTTGAACTTCTGGATTTCTACCCCTACCCCAGATTCTGAGTAATTTTTTCCTTCATGTTGGCAGCAGCACTGCCCAGCAGCCCAGGGCAGGAGGTAAAGAACCTGACCCTCTACTTTTGAAACTCTCTGGGGAATTTCTGTAGGCAGCATGCAGTGGCTTGAGATGGATTTTGGCCAGGACACTGAGGTTAACACTGCAATGGGATCCAAGGGTACGTTCGCATGGATGTGAATGATCACGTTATGGCAGATTAGCAAGTTACTGCTTGTTCGCTGCGGTGTGGGACCGCGGGCACGCTCCTCGCCCGTTGAAAATTCCAGGCAAAATGGATTCACTTGAAATCCCTGCAGACATGGTCTGAGTGACTGGGGCTCCCTTTGAAGGTTACCATGCAAGGGCAACTGTCCTTGCCCCACAGGTGGGGCACCTGCTCACACGGAGGCCTCCCTCCCTTGACCCTGATCCTGTCCTCGTCAGCTGCTCTGGTGACGTGGAGCAAGACCCTCTCCAAGTTCATTTCCCTGAGGTGTTTCCAGAGACAAGCTCCAAGCTGGCGAGTGTGGCATTGGGTTTGCGGGTTCCCCATCCCTCTCCTTTCAGAGCTGCCCTCAAGAGTCTCAGCTGAGCATTGCAGAGGAAGGCAAGCTTGGGATTCCCTGCCCAGTGCTGCTGGTGACAGGAGCTGGCAGCCTTGCCAGGCACAGCAGAAAGTGGCCTCCGGCCCCAGGGATGCTTGGAGAGGAGCCCGTGGAGGGCTCCCTGCCACTCCTGCCACTCCAGAGCAGGGTGAGCTTGGGTGGCACAGCTTTAACTCTTCATGGATTTCCTGCTCTCCACAGGAATGCTGCCTGGGGTTGGGTCAGGGAGAAGGTGGAGAGTGCCAGACACGTTTGCAATCATGGCACATTGTCCGTGGAGTACTTTGCTTGATTCTTCCTTTAAAAGCTAATCCAGGCCAGAAGGAACCCGCTGGGGTCAGTTTTGAGGACTTCCTATTCCTGGGCTATAGAAGACAGGATATCTGGTTCAGAAAGCCCAACTTTCTGCCTTTTGGACAGAGCTGTGGGCTCACCACAGGCCAGCCTGGCATGAGCAGACCTCTCTGAGGCCTCATTTGGTTGGGAATGTTTCCCCACATGCCAGACATGACTTGGTCTTGAAGCTGGGAGAGTAAGGACAAAGCAGAGGCTCTGGTTAGACAAGTACTCCAGAGCTGTTGGTAATGGAGTTTGCAGCGTGGGGGCTGCTGGGGTAGGCTTAAGGAAATAGGCTGGGAATAGATGAGCAATAATTTGCCTTATCAGAGTGGAAGGGAGCAGGTCTCTCTGGGCAGCTGAAATGACTGCCAGAAGGTGAGGAAGACAGTACAACCCAGAGCATGTGAGTGCTGGTTTGGGGACCCAGCTTCTTTTCCTGGCTCCGCCACAACCCATCTAACCTTAAACAAGTCATGGAGAGATGAAGTCATCTCTCTCAGCCTTGGTTTCCCTTTGCCTGCTTCTTACATTTTTGCCCAAGGAGGGGCTGTCGCATCCTCAGTGTTCTCCAGGTACATGAGGGGTCAGACCTCTCGGAGTGGCCCTAAAGGAGGGTGTAAATTTGCCTTCCCTCCGTGCTGGGAAAGACCTTGGCACATGACAAAATCTTCAAGACGCTCTCTTCAGCAGAAAGGTTCGGCTCCCAGCTCCAGAGAACCCTGTTCCCAGACGAAAGGACTGTGTTTCACACCCCTGTACTGCCTCGTTTCACAGAAAAGCCTGTAATTAGCCGTGGTTCCTCTCTTCACCCCACACATCAAGGCATGTTGCTGGGGCTTTTTTTCAGAATCCTGATCCTAGGAAGCCATCAGTATCCAGGGAACTTTATCACATGCACTCGAAATAACCCAGAAAGCTGCCAGCCCCATATTAGGGAATGAATCCCTGTCGGAAAGCAAAGTGAATGCAAAATTTATTGACAGGCTACTGTGACTGCAGGCAGTTTGTGACCCAGCCCCCTCCTTTACCTCCACCCCTCCCCACGAACAAACAACCCACAAACCCTCTTCAGTTCTGCAGCCTTTATATTTAGCACGTCTGGGTCCCTTGCCTCAGCTCCCAGCACTTGCAGTGCGCACAGGAGCCTTCCCAGGGGAATGAAACACAAACCACGGGCAAGGAGGTCTGCACAGCGTCCTCCCCACATCCAGTCCTCTCCACATCCAGTCCTCTCCATCCTCTCCAGCAGCTCAGTACAAATGCAAATACTTAATGGAAAAAAAAAACAACCAACCAAACAAAACCAGTAACAAAACAACAGGAAAAAAACTATCTGTCAGCTTAAAAATTCTTCTCCTGAGCTCAAACTGCGGCCGAGTTTTGCTGTTCTTACGACTCCAGCGCCAGGCAGGACGGTTTGGTGGTTAGAGCAGGAGGTGTACGGAGTGAGCTCCTCCTCGACTCTGCCAAGGACGGTGCTATCTCAGTCAATCACGTTAATCTTCAGTGACTAAGTTTCCCCATTTGTAAATCTCTACCAGCGCTGCAGCCTCCAAACGCCTTTCATGTCTGCTGGTGAGTTTCCTGGAGAGGTTCATGGAGCTTCTGGAGCTTCTGTTTGAGCGTCAAAATTCTGCTTGAAGCAGGCATTTGGGATACTCAGCTGTGACTTTAAACAAAAGGTTTTGGGTTTGAATTTTTTCTGCTCTTCCTTATGAGGAGGGATTCCTGACAGGCATTCAGGAGTATCTTCTGAGAGATAGCATGGGCTGAGGCGTGAGCTGCTGCAGAGATGTGAAATGTCGCTGTACTATATATGTATTAGGTTCTAGGGAAAAGCAGCGCAGTGTAGGAAGTGTCTTAGCACTCCCATTGCACGCAGTGATTTTTCCCCTGCAGTTCTCATGAGAAGCAGGTAACTCTCGGGATCGCGCTGTACCAAAGCACAGAGAGGTTGTCAGACCGTGGCCACCAAGGGAATTTGCATCTAGTGAGGACTGGAGCTGCGATCTGCGTTCCTCCTCTCCTGCTAGCCAGTCTGCCTGGGCTGCTTTTGGGCTCCTTGGCCAGGGAGGGAAGAGGACATGGGCAAGCAAAGGGAGAGGGGGCATCTGCATGGAATTGTTTTCACCGAATTTCAACCAAACGGCAGAGACCCCAGAGAGACTCGGTAGAAACTTGTAGCCTGGTAGATGGGCAACAGAAGATGTGATTGGTCTGCAGTCCTTTCATCTCTCTGCTAAGACAGCCAGTCTGTGCTGGTCAAGGTGCTGGCTCCTCTCAGGTGGCTGGCTTCCTCCCAGCAGCTGGACAGACCCCATTCCCACCCACCTCTTTGAGTCACTTTGCTGCAGCAGAGGACAGCTGTCAGCTGGAGCTGGCCTCTGCTTGGGTCTGAAACATGGATTGAATGTCCCCAGTCTTGCGTTACACTGGGAAACTGTGGAGGGCTTTTAAATTCACTTCTGATTTACCCTGTTGTGGATGGGGAGGAGGATCAGCCCTTGGCTGGCGTTCAGACAGGTGACCTCCGTGGCCCTGCGGATGCTGCTGGCACAGCCACGTGCTGGGGCTATGTGTGTTGCCTACCTGTCCCTGCTTCCCCTCACTGCTGAGGAGGAGGAGGAGGTCCCTAACACCCTACCTGACACTTGAGATGTGCAGCTTCACTGACCTTCCATCCCCGTTACCAGGACAGGTCAGCACTTCGACAGGTACTTCATTTCTTAAAACCCACTAAAACTAGAAAGGGGCAGGGAGGTGTGGGGTCAGCAGGGCCACCCTCAGCAACTCAGGGGGCAGCTGGGGTTACATGGCAGAAGGGGAGAGCTCAAGCCTGAGGGTCAGGTTGGTTTGGGGAAAGCCACATCTCCCTGAGAAGGAGTTTCTAGCAGAAGAGGGTTTCGTGGTTTGTGGTGCATTCAGCTCAGCGGACGGGAACTACAAATGGTCTCCTTTCAGTGCCTGCTGTCCTTTAGTAGTCGGCCGGCACCATCAATCACACCCAGACACCATCAGGAAATGATTCCCAATCAATTATAATTACTCTTCACCTACTTCCTGTATAAATCACTGATGTTGCACTGCAGATGCCAATGAAACAGGGGAGTGAGAGTCTCTTCCCTCAACTTTCTGTGTGTGTGTCTCAAGCCCACCCACCAAGTTCCTTGGGACGGCCCTGCCAGGCTCAGAAACAGCAGGTGATTGGGATTTCACAGCAGTTTTATTGCTCCTGGAAGCAAGGGATGGATAAGAGGAGGATGCTGTGTGCCCTGGATCTCCAGATCCATCTACAGGTGGGGAGAGGGGCTACGAGGCAGAGCCCACGCCTTCAGCATTCAGTTTGATGCAGAGGTTTTGTGGTGCACAGGCAATGGAAGCAGAGGTCTCGTTAATCTGGGTTAGGTCCTAAACCAGCCTCTCCCAATGGGATCCTGGGTGGAGTTTACCAGACAGGTGTTCTCACTTTTTTTTTTTTCATTCTTTTTTTTCCTTCTACTCTTTCCTTGTTTCTTCTTCAGCTCCTTCAGGCTTGACTGTGTGCTTAGCAAGGAGAGGTGCTAGTGTCCAGGGCTGGATTTGAAGCAGAGTATGAGACCTTGTAAAGCCTTGGAGACCTAACACTCTGATCTTTACGGTATCAAAACATTCTGAGCTCTTCTGTTGAAATCTCAGCAGCACCTAAGATGGGATCAAACACCTTCTGGGAAGGGCAGGTCAGAGACTGGAAAAGGGTAAAAAGCCAAGCTAGAAAGGAGAGCTGCTTGGGTACTGGAGGGGGAAGAGAAGGGTGGGCAGCCTGGGTGCGAGTGGGACTGTCAGGGGGCCGAGCTGGGCACGAGGTGGGACGGTGTGTGGCAGTAGAGCTGTGCCAGCAGATCCCGTTGAGCCTGCGCAGCAGACGCTGGCGGGGCAGGAGCAGCCAGGAGCTGGTGGATGTGGGTGTGTGGTGATGGGGGAGCCTGGCTGGGCGAGAGCGCGCCGGGGCAGGCGCAGGCGAGCGGCTGCAGCGACTTCCAGGCGGATGATTATTTTATGGAGTCCTCAGAAGTCCAAAGTTATGTGTGTTTGTTAAGCGCCGTAACGCTGAGTTTATTTAATGTGGTTTTAACTGCAGCATGCTTTTATAAATCAAAATAATTAAAAATAATAAATTTGAAGGTTAAACAACAGCCTGCGCTGTGGCAAAGAGGAGAGAGAATGTCTCGGGGCTGTGTTTGCGGGGAGGGAAGCCGGGGTTCCCGACGGCTGCCTGTGCTGCTGTCGCATCGCTGGGGGGATGGGGCAGGTTTCAGGCTGGTGCAGCTGGGGAAAGGCAGTGCCAAAGTCCAGACCGTGGCACCACCGTATCTTTTCACACCCTGTCGAGGCCGTCATGAGGAAAAGCACATCCAAGGGACAATGGCAGCCCCGGTTGTGTCTTCATGACTGCCCAAGATCTCGGGTTTGCTTCCCCTTCTCCTTGTTTAAGAGCACCTACAGACACTTGGGTTTGCCATCCTCCTCATAGGATTTTCCGGCTATCGATATTCTTCTTGTTGCAGGGCATTTCTATTGATGCCACATCTCAGCTTGCATTATTTGCACAGAGCTATCGAATCTGTCCCAGCACTCAGGACAGCCTGACAGAACCCAGCCTCCCTCTTTAAAGGTTAAACAGGCCGGATCCCCTCGCGCCGTGTGCTCGGTGCTTGGGAAATGTGGGGCTCTAAATGGCCAGCTCCCCCCGTTCCCCCACCCCTTTTCATTTTAGCTTGGAAAGGTTACCCCGAGGTGCCTGGGACTGGGAAGTGGAGGGTGCTGGAGAGTGTGTGTGTCTCTTTAAATGCTCTTTGTGTCAGCGTGATAAGGAATTTGATGGCTTTATCAGAAATACCAAAGCTTTATTTAGCAGGGTGAGGCGAGCGCCACTCGGCTCCACACAATCTGCTGATAAATTGGAAAAAAAAAAAACAAAAAAACCCAACAAAAACCAGGAAAAAAAAAAAAAAAAAGCAGCAGGGGGAGGAAAGTCTAAACTTTCCCTGATTGCATTTGGGCATGGCCCGGCTTCCAGGGGTCATTGAGCTGGGCACACTCCCTGCCCGACCACAGCCACTCTGGTTGGGGAGGTCAGGTGTGCATTTGTGTCCTTGCTTGAGACCAGAGCTCTTTTAAAGGACAGAAGCAACTTGAGTTTATCCCATTTCATCTTTTGGTGTCCCCACCATTCACCCAGTTGGTCTCTCGCACTTCCTTTTCCTACCTTGTGCCCAGTTTGCTCTGTCTCTCATCTTCCCTTTCACCTCTGCCATGGTACTCAAGCATTTTTGGCCAACATCTGGCACATGATACACCTGTGATAAAGGCCTTACTCTTCTTTTATGAATCTCAACAAGAGCTTTGGGTTTGGCTGCTCTCTGGGTCTCCTTTACCTGGAGTCTGCCTGCCAGGTGATGTAAGCGGGAAGGTGGGAAGGGGGAGGTGTCTCCTGGAGACATTAGGTGCAGTGTGGAGGGGACTTCTGCAAAGCATCCCTTCTGCAGAGAGAAGAGCCCAGCATGGGACTGGCAGGGAGCGCACAGCTGGACTAGGAAACATGCCCAGATCAGGTGTCTGTCCCAGCCTGGGTTAGTAGTCCAGTGACAGGAGGACAGGCTGACATCACAGGGACATGTCCACCCATGTGTCCTCTGAAGGCAAAACCAAGTCAGAGAAACCTTGTTGGTTTAGGGAAGGCAGCACAGAGCAAGGAGGCTGGGAAGCATGACCCTGTCCTGCTAGCACTGCACTGTTTGTGCTGCTTTGCTTTCTCCATGGGCTAAACCTTGATTTGGTGGTAAAATCACAGAACTGGGAGTCCAGTCTCCAGCCACAGCTCTTCCACCAGCTTGCCCAGGACAATCTGCTGCCTTCTCCCATCTCTGTGAACGGAGTCCATGCATAGGAGTAGAGCAGTACCCTGGTTTGCAGCAGAGCAAGGGGGGCCATGCAAGGTTTTCCAAAGGATGCACATTGCCGTGGCTCCACCAAGGTCAATGGAGTTGTGCTGCCTCACTGGAACTAGCCTGGTCCCATACTCTGAGTTGGGAGGAGCTAGAGACAGACCCAGTATTTCTCCCGATTTGTTTATCCTCAACGCATGACATCTATTATATATTGTTACCATGTTTTGTTGTTGATTGCGTGCCTGCAAGCAGGCCACACACGTTGTGACAGTTCTGGTCCCTTCCTGATCTCGTGCTTCCACACCTTTTCTTTCCATCCTTCTGTTCATCCTTACTCCTCCTTTTTCCTTTCTCTCTTTCTTTTGATTTTTCCCCTCTCCTCTGCTTGCACGCACGCACACACACAAACACATAGACACACAGAGCCCTTTCACAGTTGGATCATCTGTTCTTGGCTCTCGCCCACATCTCTTTTTGATGTGGTTTCTAGAGGGTTTGGGCCAAGTCCCCCATTTCTCTCTCTGTCATCAGGAAGCCTGCTGCAGCCTCTGATTCCAGCCGGATCTGGTTAACTCTCTCTGAGGAGACCTTGCCACCTACCAGAGTAAGACTGGTGCCGTAAGCCTGGCCGGAAAGCAGAAAGAACTTGAGCTGCTCTGGGCTACAGCCTGATGTTCTGGACAGTTACTCATGAGCTGCACTAATGCCCCTGAGCACAGAACGAGGTCCTGAGTGGATGCAGCATGGAGTGTCTGGAAGCACTGGCTCTGGACCCACTCCTTTAGAAGGTGTGTTTCCTTTGTTGGGGTTGTGTGGTGCTTCTCCTCTGCAAAGCTGGCAGCAGAGGGGCAGCACCCTGAGCTGCAGCTCTCAGCTCTCATTTTGGGGCTTCTCTTGAGGATGTAAAGCACATCTGATCTTGGTCTTAGCCTGGGGCACCTTCTGGCTCGCTTGAAGCCCTGTCTGGTGTGTTGCTGTCCCTCTGGCTACTGTATGGGAGGGTAACCTGTTCACTTGAGCACCAGGTCAGAGAGAGCCATGGTCCCTGGGAAATGCAGCTTTCAGTTCTACAGGCTTTTCATCCTCCCTTGGAAGGCAGCATAAAGACGGTGTAATTGTGCATGTGAGAGGGCGAGTAGGCAAGTCTTGAAGAGTCTTAGCAGCAATTAGGTTTAAATGACCCCTCTTCTCTGGAAGGTTTCAAAGATCCCAGGGAAGAGAGGCTTTCCTGAGTGCCCCTTGCCTGTTGTCTGTCTGTGCGGCAGCAGAGCGGCTGTATCGCAGCTGGCTGCGCTCAGAAGTGCGTTGGAGTCCCCTGGGGGCTGCTGTTAATAGTTGTGCTTTCAGCACAGAGCGGGTGGATTGGACAAGAGGACAGAGGCAGGGGACATAGCGCTCTCGCCTCAACACCCTGTTTGTGAGCTGCCCGCTTCAAGCTGCCCGTGTGGCTTGACTCAAATCCTGTTAAGTCGTCAGCAAAACTTTCACCAGCCTCAGTCCATGGGCCAGTAAAGAGCAAACATTTTCGGTCAGGTCTGCTCCAGGGCCAGGGATGGGTTTAGGAAAGAAATACCTGAGAGACAGTTTGCTTTAATGAAAAGGGGAGGGAAGTGAGAGTAGATTGCTTTGGGCATGGGTAATGGGGCATGGAGACCTCGCTGACTCAGCCAGCGCTGCGAACTCTGTCCTGGTCACTCCAGCTGTGGCCGCTTGTCCTCTTGTCTGAAATGAGCCCATCATCTCAGCCTGCTACCCGGCAGGCTCGTGTCCCCTGCCACAAAGCATCTTTCTATGTGGCACTAACTGGCCCTTGCTGGCCGTACCAGCCAGGAGCCGGAGGGGCTGTGGAGCCTGGACCCCTTTGGCTCCACTTACAGCTCAGTGACGAGGTGGGGACAGTTTGCCCCGTGGCTGCCCAGCGCCGCTCTGTGCACGCAGCCCACACACAAACTTTGCATTTGCTGCAGCCGGTGATCCGGGGCTAAATTTGTCCCTTTCTAAAAGGAAAATTTGAATAGATCAGGCTAAAAGGCCTCGGGCTCCCCCAGTGTGGGCCTGGGGTGCTGGGACAGCGTAGCTCCTCCCTGAAGCTGGCTAATAGAAATCAGTCCTGATTAGGATTAGTCCAGCCAGCACTGAGCTGGCAGGCTGATAATCTAATAAAAATTCCCAGGATTGGTTTACTCTGGGGAGGATTTGCGCTGGACGCGGGAGGAGCAGGATTAGCCCAGCTGTGTTAGGAAAGGGAGGGCAGCCGAGGGTGGGCAGGGAGGCTGCCGAGAGGGTGGGGGGAGCAAGACAGACAGCAGGAGTAAGTGGAAGTGACAGGGTCAGACCGGGCCTTTGTCCTACAGCCTGATTAGAGAGTCTGCCCCCAGTTTCTTACACTTTGGGATGTTGTCGGACAAACTGGAGCTTAAATCTGTCAGAGCGCAGTAGAGATTGGAGTTGACGTCCCGGGAACATATTCCTTGCTGTGCAGAAATCCAGCCCTGCTGGGAAAATGTAAAATGTCCATCCCAGCCCCCTCTGAGCTAGAAGAGATGTGAGCTCAACTTCTTCCTTCAGCTATGTTGAGTGGTTGAGACTGAGCAGCAGAGAGGTTTGTCCAGAAGCAGGTATCTGCCATGCGTGGTCCATGTCCCATTCCACACTGGTCTCTCCAGCTTCTTCCCCTGGTGGAGACAGAGTCCTGGAAGCTGGATTGTTGCTCTCCGGCTAAAATCAGAAGACTTTGCTTGATGTGGTGGCAAAGGTACCCACTATGTGTGACACGGCAGGAGATCCCTGTTCCTTCAGGGAATCTTAGGGTGGGCAGAAAGGCTCCTTCATAGGCAGGGAGAAGGCCTGAGGCTGCAGGCAGTGACTCTTTAGGCTGGAGGTACCAAGGATTTCTTTGGCTGCTGTTGTTGAGGAAGACCCTTAGCAGGGGAGGCAGAGCAGGAGGGTCTTTTGCAGGCAGACCCCAGCTGTGCAGGCACTGAGGAACATGTTTGCAGTGTTGCAGTTTTCTGGCATCTTAGGTTGCCTGGGGATCTGGTGTGGTGCACAGGCATGGGGAGCTCCTGCCAGCCCTCACCTGGCTGCTCCTCACTTAGCAGAGGAGACCTGAGCTGCTGTTTTGCTGCAGGGTTCCTCAGCCTGTAGCCCCTGGAATGACTGTCAGAAATAGAAGGAACCCTGGAACATACTTGCCCACTCCCATTATTTTAAAACAAGAATGTGCAGGGGAAGAAGAACAAAGACTCAGAGTTCTCACGTAGATGTTGCCCCAGATGATCTGTGGTGTATTTCAGCCATGCTCTAGTGCATCATCTAAAGGTGTCCTGACAGTCTGGTCACAGGAATCAGCTGTGTTGTTTAATGCTCCCTAGACAGGGCAGGAGAGAGGAGCCCCACAGTCTTCTGAACTCATCCTTTAACTCTTCTTGTTACTCCCTTCTCCTCTTCAACTCATCTGGGCTGTCTCTTTTGTTGCCTGCTTGGGAAGTTCATCACAAAATTCCAGACTTTGAATGCATCTTATCCCTCTGGGGACGCTGCAGTTGGATAAGGACACTTGCAGAGAGAGACCCTTCAGAGCATTACGTGGGGAGTCCTGCCTGGAGCAAAAGAACCAAACCAGCTGCTCCAGATGTTCCTGGACACCAGGCAGGAGCTGCATAGGATGCAAACTCCCTCCTGGAGTCTGAACTCCACAGACAAATGCCCTCAAAGCTCCAGAGGTTGTGGATTGTGTGAGAGTACTTTTCTTTCCCACCTTTAACAGCTGCAGCTACTGTGGTTGGGCTGGAGCTTTTCCCAGCTGAGTGCATCTGTCTATGGACCAGCACCTGAAAATCTTTGGGGTCTGGCAGTTGTTTGGGAAGCACCCACTAAATATCAGCCCCCACCCCCAAAAAGAAAGAAAGAAAAAAGCCTCTAAAATGAAACCAAGATAACTAAATAACAAGAGCACTGTCCTCTCCAGGCTCGGGTAGCTGCATATATGATTGTCAACTTGATGAAATCCCCCCGGATGTAATGAGCTGATTTTCTGCTGTTAATATTGCATCTGCTGATGAAGGATTCGTTAGGATAATGGAACGAAGCTAAAATATAAATGACTCGCTGTCAAGAAGCAGCTTTTGCTTGTGTTCTCCTGACAGTTCCTCGGCCACGGCGAGGGAGTTTTGTGTGCTCCGCACACGTTTGCAAGGTGTGCGCGGTTATTTGGTCCTGCGTGTCCAGGGATACACGTGTCAGAGCGTGTTCCCAACAAGCCGATTGCCCTGGTAGCCTGGAAGCCCAGGGCATGTGCCCGTCCTGACCTGCTGGCACACGGCTGGGCACTGGCTTTCTTCTCCGTGCCAGACAGTGACTGCTGCTTTTTGCCTGCCAGTGGGGACCGGACGGTGCTGCCGTCAGAGCGAGCGACCAGGGAAAGTTGCTCCTTTGGTCGGCTGAGGCTGCCGGGAGAGGTGAGGGGGAGTGTGCTGCTGGAAAGGGATCCGTGCGTTCACTCCAGGCCCTTTTGATATCTGCCGTGTTCCCTTTCTCATTTCTCTCTGTGGCCGAAGCTGCTGGGTTTTCTATCTGAACAAGAAAAAATCAGCTGAAGCGTGTTAGAAAGTGAAACTGATCTTTGCTCACAAAGCTTTTTGAAATGCAGAGTATTATTTTCACTGGAAAATGCAAAAAAGATTTGAATAAAAGCAGTCTTATTACTGCTGAGGAGTAATCTTACATCTGTGCATCAAACCTCAAGGTCCCACTGTCTGTTTTGAGGGGTGGGGTTGGTTTTCCTTGCAAGAAGTAAAATGGAACCAGTGCCGTCATTGAGGGGGTTTCAACCTGAAGACAGTTGGGCACACGCGTCCCCAGCGCGACTTCGCTCATCCCGTTTCAGGGTCGTGCGCGCGCTTCTGAGCCTGTGTTGAATCTCTGCTATCACAAGTGCGGGGAGGAGAACCTAAGAACGTGTTTATGAGTATCTTTGGTATCTTTCTGTACATTTCATAACGGCGTTAACCAAAACATGACATTGCCAACCCCTCATTTTATCCTGTGCCTGAGGACATCGGGTGTTTTCCCTTAAAGTCCGTGTTTCTGGACACAGGAGACTGGATGAGAATCTCAGCTTTCATTATTTGTTTGGGGTTTTTTTCAGTTTTAATCACATTTCTTGCTCTTCTGAAAAAAATAAAAGCATGAAAACATGAACTGTAATGGCTCAAAAATGAAATTAAAAAGGGCCTTCTTTTCTATTATTCCTTTTCAAATCACATTTCTCAGCCAATAATGTCAGGGATCGGAGCAGTGATTTTTTTTTATTTGACACTCTCAGATGTGCTGTTTTTCCAGAGATGTGAGGTAGTGGTGTCCCAGCCCCTCCAACTGCACATCTTTGGTGGATGTTCAGACTCCTCTCCCAGTCCAGCAAAGCCTTGCCTGGCCCAGCTCTACTTTTGGGGAGTTCCTCTCACTGTTCAGACTGTCCTCCTAGCAAGGAACATCCGTGGCTTAATTGAATCGTTCTTTACAAAAGACCATGAATATAAATGATGGGGGAGGGGGGAGACACATGAATATGATGCTAGAATTTTTGCATTGAAATATATTTGATGGAAACCAGCTTTCTGATGAAGTGAAATTTAGAGTGTGTGCCTGTGTGTGTGTGAACATCCAGGTATTGCTTTTTCAGCTCTTTTGGTGAAAACATTTCTTTATACTGCCTCGTGATAGAAGAGAATTGTCAACGTAAAGTCACTTTCCTCAAGATATTGGGCAGGAAGAACAATCCTTTTCTGACCAGTGTTCTGTCTGAATTTGAGCTAGTTGAGCAGGCTCAAGGAAGCGAGTGAGGTGGCGGTCCCTGCACTGGAGGTGGTGAACTCCAGTGCTGGCTGCACGCTTCTTTTCCTGGTCCTCTCACACCAAAGCCCCTCCAGCTGACTCTGGTGTGCAAGAAAAGGCAGCGCAGGGAAACCTCCCAAGGGATCAGAGTTACTCCTGATGGGAAGGTGGTGCAGAAAAGGTGGAACACCTTTTGTGTTTCTGTGCTTTCTATTGCACAAGCTTTAAAGGTCTTGGACACCCAGAGGTAGAAGCTGGTGAACAATTTGCTGCCTTTTGGCGATAGTAACATAGCCAGTCCCAGGCAACTGGAAGTCATAGACTGGGCTCCAAAAACATGAGCTCATCCTGGAGGTTTTGCGATGGAGTAGGCAGATGCCGAAGGGTATGACATTCTTGGACTTGCCTTCTGAATCCTTTCAGCCTTCCTGGGCTTTTCTCTGCAGAATAGCCTTGGCAAAGGAGAGGAGGTGGGCAGGGAGGTCTGACCAGCTTCATTCCCTCTTGGCGTCCCTGAGGCTTTTTATACCAGCTGCTTAAAGGCAAAGAGCCAGATCCCGAGCCAGCATAAACCAGAACGGCTCCGCCGGTGTCAGCAGGGCCTCCCTGATTCACACCTTCTCGGGCTCTCCTCCTGGCATCAGGGAAACTCTTTTGAGGAATTTGAGAGCAAATTCAAGTTGGCTGGGACAGAGCATCTGTGTTATGGGAGGGACCCCCTTGGCTCTGGGGGCTTGTTGGCATTGGGCAAGCTCGACCTGCAGCAACCAGCCCAAGTAGAAATCACAGACCCCCTCTCCCCAGATCTTCCCCTTTGGTTTTTCCTCCACTTCCAGTCTTGTCCAGGTACCTCCAGGGCCTAACAAGCCCCGTCACCTCTTCCCACATGCCAACTCTCTGGGGCCATCGGTTGGAGCGATTATGTGTGTTTCTGTCTGTCGGTGTGTCACACTTCTTTTTTTTTTTTTCCTGGGGTCCCCTGCTTCATCATTATCTTAATCACTGTTGTGTTAAGTTTCATGCTTCCTTTGACCTTTATTTTCGGCCTGGTTATGCTGTTTATCTGCCTCTGACACTTGTCCCCTGGTGCTATTGCCAGGGAAACCCAGCACAGAGGCCTTTCCCTTTTCCCCCACCCCCTTGTCCCTTTCTGTTTAATTTTTTTTCTTTCCTCTTTTTTTCCTTTTTTTTTTTTTTTTTTTTTTTTTTGTCTTTTAACATGGTTTTCCTAAAAAGTTTTTTAATCAATCAAATTTGAGGCAGAAAATAGGCTTGGTCACGCCTGGTCCTTGGGTCGTGTGACACTCACTCAGGGTCCTGACAGCTCCTCAAAAGGGGCACCCGGGACGAGGAGGAGGGGGGACGACACCCGGCAGCGCGTTTCCCCAGGAAAGAGCCCGTTTCCATGGCACTGCCCCCACCTCTCCGCCATCCGCCAGCCCCGACGTGGGCTCGAGGCTCTTCAAAAGGGGCGTCGGGAAGCGTGCGTGCGGGGCCGGGGAACAAAACGGAGGCGTGGGGGCGGCGGCGGCGGGGGTGCTCTGGCTGCACCGACAGCTGCCAGGGTTCTCTGCCACCGGAGCCGGTGGGGAGCCCGCAGCAGCGACGGTGATGGAGCCAGGGCCCCAGCCAAAGCTGCATAATCAGGGGCTTTTCATAAATGCCCCATTTTTCATCCCCATCTAAGGCGTTCTCTCCAAGGGAGCCGGGAGCCGGAGGGACAGTGCTCCTGAGTGCTGGTGCGCACCCCTGGCTCTGCCTTCCTCGCTAGCTCTGATCCTCCTGCGCCCTCCTCCTCCTCTGTCCCAGTCTCCCCAGGTTGGCAAGCACCCGCTCCTCTGTCAGACTGCAGCTCATGCCCCGCCAGGCCCTGCCGGGGCTGGGACGGCCGAGGGAACGTGGAGCCGGCCTCGTGGCTGTCGATGGTCTCTGCACGTGCCTCGCCATCCTTGGCACTGTCACTTTTCCCTCGCGTCCCCTCTGCTTCCCTCACCTCTGCCTCTCCCTGCCTTGCCCTAGGAGGCCTCTTGCCCTTCTGGTACCTTCATTCCAAGCTCTGTGCTGGGGTTGTTGAAGCTCTTTTCTTCACCCCCCCAGCCCCTTTTGCAAGCTCTCTTCTTTCACTCTGCTCCCTCCTGTCCTTCTTTTCCCTATGCCCTTTCCAGTACTCCATTTGTGCAGGGTCTTTTTCTCTCTCTCTTCTTTATAATTAATGATTAGTTTTAATTGGTTTGCTTAGGCAGCCTGACAGCAAACTAGCAGGAGCCAGACCGGAGCTGCCGAGTGCCAAGTTCGGGGACTGCTGTGCTTTACAGATGTCGGGTGGGAGGTGAGCTCCTTGGGATCCTCCCTGGGCAGCCCCCCTCCTGTTATGCTGGGAAGTGATGGAGCTGTGTAGTATGGTGGGAGTCCTGGGCCCTTCCTGGTCCTGGGACCAGCAGGGCTGCTGTCTCCTGTCCCTCTGTCCCATGCCTGGCTCCAGCACCACAGAGGTGGCTGAGGGGCACTGAGCTGCAGGGTTACTCCAGGGTGGCCCCTGTCTCTTTTCTACTGCCCAGCACTGGTTTTCCTCCTCATTTTTGCATCACCTTTATTGAGCTGGTCTGGGCTCAGCTCAACAGGTTTGAGCAGAGGGGGAAAGGGTGAGAGGCAGGGCAGGATTCCCCCGGGGAGTGCTGTGCCCAGGGGGGTCCTCGGGAGCAATGAAGCAGGCGGCTCTACCCAGTGCTAAAAAGGCAGGTAATGGGGAAGGGGTGGAAAGGAAGGGGGGCTTTGCTCTTTTCTTCCTTTGCAGTGATTTCCCTTTGCTTTGCTTTTCTTTTCTTTTGCCTTTTTTATAGCTCTCATTTTTCTTTTTTATGAGAGAGAAACTGCAGGGTTCTCCCAGGGCTGGGAAGAGCACTCGGTCCCAGGCTGCTCCCAGCCAGATGGAGGGGAAGAGAAGGGGGGCAGTGGGCCCGTAATCCTGGGAGGAGAGTTTTCCTGGTTAAAGAGGATTGGGGATGGAGTCTAGGACATTTCAGCCTGTTGTTTTAGGAAGAAGGGGCAGCCTGGGATGCTTGTTACCCTCATTTTCAGCACAAAATTCTGCTGAGAGCACCGGCAGCCGTGTAGCCAGAGCAGTCAGTGGATGTAATCGGTTTGTATCGCACTACTGGTGCCGTTGCCTTGTAATGGCAGCCAAGAAAGAGGGGAATGGGAGATGAAAGGAGTTTCCCTCTCCTCAGCCCATGCATTTTCCCCTGAGCAGCCCAAGGTGTGTAGATGGTAGCTGGGTGTGACTGTGCGGTGACGATGTGCACAACTCTGTCCCAGGAAACTTGGGGTGTCTTCCAGCTGCCCCTCGCTCTGACCTGTCAGTGGTGTAAGTTCCTCAGCTCAGCTCACCAGCTCCTCCTCCTGCTCAGGCCAGGCTTGGGCCAGTCTGGGGACATCTCTGTGCCACTGCCCCACCATCCCCTCACTCCTGAGAGAGGGTGTGAGCTGCATTCTGCTCGGCATCGGCACCTGGGCAGGGTCCATGGCCCGGAGCCCAGGCTGGGCTTGCAAAGAGATGGGGTTTGTATCTGCCTTTTGTTCTGAAACATCTACTCAGCAGATGACAAGGCCCAACTCTACCTATAGAGCAGCTGGGTTATTCCAGCCCTTCTGCAAAACCAAGAAGGCTTGTTGGGCTGGTGACAGTAAGGGGTGTTTCTTGTCCCCAGCAATTCTGGACCTTCTCTGGTGTCCTGTAGTGGATGGTTTTGCCCTTTCTGGACACTGGTCCAACCCTCCAGCTGAGTGTTAATCTCTACATATGCATTTTTATGGGATCCAGATCACATGTAGAACTGAAATCAGAGGGGTCTGGTATTTTCCTAGGATTTCTGTCATTCCCCAGTCCTGATGAGATCCTCAAGAGTGGCTTTGACAGTGTTTTGGACCTTAGTTGAGCTTTGGGCCTGTGTAGAGCAAGGCTAGGGAGGAGAGAGAGGGATGAGGGAGAAGTGTGGAAAAATACCTGCCAGAAAAGGCATTGAGACCTCCCAGCTCATTTAACTTCTGTGTGATCTTGGCTTATTCCCACAGCTGATGTCCATGCTACAGCAGAAGGTGCATTTTGAACCGCTGCAAAACGCCCATGTTCTGTGCACTTGGGAAGCCCTCTTTTCCTTTTCACACCCCCCACCCTCTCGGGAGGTGGTTTAAGACCCTTTTCACTTTCTTGTAGGCTGTTTACATTTCACTGCACTTCTGTGAGCCAGAAGAGGGGCTCGAGGAGTTGGCCATACGCTGTAAACCCTCGTGTGCCAACAGCACTGGGACAGGTCTGGCTGAGCCTGGTTATGATCGGGGCTGTGTCACCAGTTTGTCAGCCCCTGGTTGACCAGTGCTGAGGAATGATTCATGACTTTTTTTGCCAGGTGAAGCTGGGCCAGTCCAGTTTCAAAAATTGGTAGTGCCAGTGGAGTGTCAGGTGCTGTACAAAGCCCAAGGCCTCTCCTGGGTGTCAGCGCTGTCCCTCCACTGCTCACTTTAGCAGTGTCGGTGCCAATATTCCGCCTCTTCCTTGGCAGTTTAGGGCACTCTGTTATAATTCTGTAGCTCTTGACAATTGAATAGCAGCTGTCGATCTCCAGCTGTTTCACCACTGAGCTACAGGGGGGAAACTGAGGCATGAAGCTAAAGGTACCTAAAGATGCCCTCAGAGTTCCCAAAGTGACTTGCTGAGGGATTATCCCACCCATGGTCCTCGGTAGCGCATCCCGCAGGCCACCCACACGACCCATCATCCCAAGTGAAACCGAGGGGAGCGGAAAGCGGCGATGCCTCCTGTCCTGTCCTGCTGAGCCTTTAGCTGGGCTTGCTGCCCTTCCTCTCCTCTTCCTCCCCCGGCACCCCTTGCTGCCAGCACGTGCCCTCAGCCCTGCCTCGGTCGGCAGCCCGAGCCTGCTCCTTTAAGGCGGGCACGCCGGGGAATTGCGCGCGGTGCCAGCCTGCGCTGCCAGCGCCTCTCCCGCTTCCCCCTCGGAAAGTTTCCTGCCCAATTGTTATGTGCGATCCGATCTGAAAGTTGCTCTCTAAGCTTCTTGTCACATTTTGACTTAATGAAGTGCAACTGGAGTGGGAATTGGGGTTCATCACGCCAGTCTCACTGCGCTCCCTTGTTGTCAGAAAACAGGGGCGGTTGGGGACCGTAATGCAACGCTGCAAGTCGTTATCATTCCGGTCAGTCTGTTTAACACAAAATTAAACAAAGAACTAATTAGTGCCTCATGAATTAATAAATGCGCAGTTGCCGGGTAGGAAGGGGAGGAAGGAAAAAAGGTTGTTGAAGGAAAGATACTGAAAAAGTCGAATTAGGATGTTGTGTCAAGGGGAAAAAAAAAATTCTGAGTCCACTTTGGCGAAGAGTTTGGATCCATTGGTTTCCTTGGAGTCAGCTCCCCCCCTCCTCCTGCGTCCTGCTCCTCTGCTCCAGAGCAGCGCTGGACGGGCAGGCGTGGGGAAGGGGCGGCCCTTCCGTATCTGAAGGGGGCTTGGGAGAGAGATGGGGACAGACTTTTGGGCAGGGCCTGTTAGGACAGGACAAGGCGTGATGGTCTGAAACTAAAAGGGGTAGATTCAGACTGGAGAGAAGGAAGAAATTTTTGACACTGAGTGTGGGGAGAGCCTGGCCCAGGCTGCCCAGAGAGGTGGTGGCTGCCCCATCCCTGGCACCATTCCAGGGGAGGTTGTCCGGGGCTCTGAGCACCCTGCTCTAGTTGCAGATGTCCCTGCTCAGTGCAGGGGGGTTGGATGAGGTGACCTTTAAAGGTCCCTCTCAACCCAAACCAGCCTGTGATTCTGTGATTTCTTCACAATGTTCCCTAGAAGCTGGAGCTGGGATCCACAAGCTATAGCCAGATACAAATATTGATCCAAAGAGCTTTAAGCCCAGGTGTTGGAGTGGAGAGGTGCAGGGTGGGAGCCCTTCCTTGGAAAGTAGAGAGGCTTCAGGGATGGTCATGTTGAGCAAGTCTCCTCCCTTGGTGCAAACACTTTGGAGCTTCATCCTCTTTGGTGAGGGGTATTGTGTTGTGGTTGGGGCCTGTCCCCAAAAGGTTCCTGTCCCTCTGGCTCAGGGGAAGGAGCCAGCCCTCAGTCTCCCAAAGCAGAGAAGCAGGATGGAGCCAGTAAAAGGGGAAGCCCACAGGAGGAGGACAAAGGGGCAGGGATGAGTCGAGGAGGAAGAAGAGGGGGGGCAGCAGAGGGGTGAGCAGGAAGAGGGGCAGGGTGAAGTAACACCCATGGCTTCAGAGCCGGCCACACATTGCTCATTTTTCTGGAGAATCCAAGATTGTCACAGTAACAGTGTGTAATCTCAGATTAACTACATCCTAGCAACGCTCCCCCTGCCCCTGCTCCTTGCCCAGGCCGTGCTGGCCGGCCCCGCTTCCCGCACAGAGGCGTGCGGTGCCGGGGAGGATGGCCGGCGCTCTCGCGGCGGAGCCGGGCGTGTGGGCTCTGCCGGACGCCCACCCGGCCAGCCGGCCCCGCAGGTGCCGTGCCGTGCCACGCTGCAAGCGAGCGGGTTCTGCTCTGGCGCATTGTCAGGCAGGGAAGCAGGCAGAGCTGGGGGAGGGAAGAGTCCATCCTTAAGAGGACATGTCAAGTACAATTAGCGTTATCTGTCTAAATATGTACTGGGAACACAGAATACAAGAGGAGGCCTGGCTGGCTTTAATGGAGACATATGCAAGGTCATATTGCCTCATACAATCCCCCAATCTGATTTGGGGATTACACATTCTAAGTAAATTGGCGTTATTCCTCTTGCATCATTGATAAGCTGCGGCCGAAAGAAGGGGAGTGAAAAAAAAAAAAAACAATTAAAAACTCAAACCCAAGAATTGACTGTGCAAGGGGGCAAAGGAGCAAAGCCAGGAAGGCAGAGAGTTACAGACAGAGAGCTCGGGAAAGGGGGGGAGAACAAAAGGGAGGGAGAGAAGAAAGCGTGACAGAGTGGCAGAGAAAGCGATGGAAAGAGCAAGGAAGAAAGGGAGAACAAAGGGAAGAAAAAGGTGGGAGAAAGGATGAGAGCCAGAAGGACAGAGGGTGCCAGGGTGGGAGAAGGACCTCAAGCAGGGGAGCTGTTACTCCAGCCGTGCCCTCAGCCTCATTAGCACCAGGATTCGAGTGGGAAAGGAAGGAGTCACGCTGGTTATGCATCTTCCTCACCCGAGGGCCTCCCTGTGCTCCATGTCCATCCATCCATCTGGGATATCTCACCAGCTCCTTCCCGCTCTGGGTCCCAGCCAACACCAGGCATCTATCTTTGGCGCAGCGTGGAGTGCGAGTGACGGGAGGAGGCCGTCCGCACACACGAACCCCGGGGCTCCCAGACACAGGGCGAGCCACAGCGGCAGCACAGAGCCCCCAGCACCAAGCCCCTCTCACCTTTGCTCTCCAAGGGGCTAAAGCGGGGTCCCTATGCAGGGCTGAGAAGTGGCACAAGCTGCTGCACCCTGGAGAGGGAGCCAGGCTGGGAGCTGGTGCTTGGCACAGGCGGTCGGGGCTCCTGGATTGAACCAGGGACTCCCTGTGCGTGACCTCGGGCCAGCTTCTCATTTTGCTGCCACGTCTTGGGCAGTTTGGGTTGCAAAACAGAGACTGCGGGATGGGCCAAGCACCCTCGCCACCGTGCACGAAGCCACCCTGTGGTCCCTGCCACCTTCCGGCTCTGGGAGAGGAAAGTCCCTGGCTGGCTGGCTGGGGAGCAGTCCTCCCCCCCCGGCAGCTCTCCTCCCACCCTGCCTGTGCAGGATAACCCCCTCCGGAAGTCTCACGGCACGGCTTTTATGCTCTGTCACATTTTTGGAACATATGGTTTTAAATAATTCAATTTACTTTTCATGTGTTTTGCTGTGACTTTTTTTCCCCTGTCCCTTTTCTCTTTCCTCCTCGCTCTCTGCATTCTCCAGGAAGGAAGATGCACAGATGAGTGGATAAGGGGGTTCAGTACCTCGGGTCCCAATCCTGCACCCCCTCATCCTGTGCCCCGTGGGTGTGCAAGGGAGCATTAGCACACTGCTGAACCTCTGGGAAAGAGGGGTCAGCAGAGGAGATGGGAAGACTGGAAGGGGAAAAATTTGACATGGAGTAGAAGGATGTGTGGGCAAAGTGTGGCGCAGCCCGGCACGAGGTCTGTCTGTGGTACCTGGGAAGCAGGATTCCAGCCGGTAGTAGCTGCTCTCTCTCTGCCAAATTATTCCCAGCCCTCACTAGGAGCCTGGTGTGGAGTGAAGTGCGGGAGCGCTGCGTGTCTCGTGGGGTGCGTGGCGCTGCGTGGTGCAGCCAGGAGCAGCAATGTGCTTCATTCCCACGCGAAGGCTGAACGCCCCACGCTGGCCCCACTTGCAGCTGGGGTCTCACCCAGCTTTGCGAGTGTCTGTGCCCCGGCTCTCGGTCAGCTCTACCGTGTGCATTAACTGGATTCTTTCTCTTCCCTCCCCAGGATGAAGTGAATTTAGAGCTAAAAACGAGGCAAGAAACCAAGCCTTGAAATCTCCGAAAGGTAGGAGAGACTTCAGACTGCAATGGGTATGTCACTACGCCCTCCTGGGTTCTCTTTTCCTCTGCGTGTCTCTCACAGTTTATGGCCTGCTCGCTGGGGCTCTGTCTGCACTAGAACTTCTGGGATCAGACCATTGTGAGTTATAAAGCGAGATGAGAACAGAAGAAGCTCTAATGCAGACATGGCCTGTGTGTGTCCTAATCTCATCTTTGTCTTTGTACAGCAGTTGTTCTGGGCACCTGGTTTTGTCACTGTGGGTTTTCCTCTATATCTTTTCTACTGCCTCTATCTTTACAGATAAAAAAGTGTGTAAGGGCTTTGGAAAGGAGGGTACCGTGTTATCTGAGTCCACGTGGGCTGGTGGGAGATGGATAAGGTCCTTTCACTGCATAGGATGCAGTCTCCATCTACTGTGAGGTTTTGCTGAGCTCAGTTCACATAATTTAAGATGGTGATGTGTACGCTCTCCTCCTCCTCTGGCACAGTTTTAGCTACTCAGACTGCAGCACCGTGCTGGTAGGATGGAAGCAACTCTGTGTCTCCATCAGAATCCTGACTTTTCTAGGTTTTCCCTTTAGCTAGACCCTTGTGCTCTCTGTTACTGCAAAAAACCACCAACTTCACAGTCTCCTAGAGTTGCACAGTCACTTAGTCTGTGCCTGATAACAGCTAGAGGCTTAAAGCTCAGGGAAATGAAAGGCAATTGCCTCTTAAAAGCCTTGTCACCATGTGCTGGGTAAGAGGGTCCCTGTGCCACCACTAGTGATGGTCACTGAGAAGTCCCTACCATGCTGAGGCTGTTCTGCTGTCCTTGCCTCTTCCTCATGGCACTGAGGGGATCCCTCATGCGTCACCCAAAATGTTGCCGCTCTCTTCCCCATGTCTCTCCGCTGTACCCTCTGCCATGCCGCCAGGTCTTGCCTCTGCCATTGCTCCTCTCCCTCCCCAGGTGCCAAGGCAAGTCTGAGACCAGGCCAAGGCAGAGCGGTGGTGGTGGGGAGCACTCTGCTCTATGGGACAGCACCTCGGAGGTGCCAGGAGCACTCGCTGCGCTCTGGCTGCACTCAGAGCATCTCTGCAGCAGCAGGGACCCCCGAGCCCCAACGTCGGGGAGCTCATAGGCTGAGTGTGAGACATATTGGAGGGGCCCGGCCTGGTTGGGGTGGGAGGGGGCCCCAAATCGGGCTGGGCAGTGTCAGAGGTGACCGGTGGAAGGCCAGTGTTATGTAAATACCACTGCTGTAACATGGCAGGCCTGAATGGCCCTGTGCGTCCATCCATCATTGCTGGGGAACAGAAGCCTCCCTGGGAGCGCGGGGGGCCGGCAGCGCGGGGCATGCAGACACAGGCAGCATGTGCCCTACTCATAAACTGTTTGTTTTCTTTTTGTCTCTCTCGTTTCGGGGCACCCCGCCGAGAGCAACTCTCTGTTTTGTCCTTGCAACCTCTCCTCCAACCTTCCCCCCACCACTTCAGCCCTTCCTTTTCCTCCCTCCTTCCCCCAGCCCTCGAAAAAAATGGGGGGGCGTGTTAAAAAAAAAAAAAAAAAAAAAAAAGAAAGTCCCCAGTTCACATTGCGGCTTCTTTCTCTGACTTCAAAGGCTCCCCATCATTGTTTGGGATCGGCAGGCAGTGGCCCTGAAAACGTGATCACAGCCAGGCACAGTGTAGGTCACCACCGAGCGCCATGCTCCGAGCGCTGAAAGGAACAGGCAGATTCTTCCCTTTTCATGCTTCACAACCCTGGTTACAGTGCTCTGCCTCGCCCGCGCGCTCCTCGCTGCGTGGCTATTCTTGCTCTTTTCTCCTCCTTTTCCACCCGCCCTTCCTCTTTTTCTCTCAGGTCTCTCAGTTCTCTTTGCTCTCATTCTGCTCTCCTCTGTGCCCAGCATCACACACTTCTCACACTTTCTTACCTTCCTTCTTTCTGTTACTTTCTCCCTCTCCCCTGCCCGGTGCAGCGCAGTTGCCTCTTCTCTCTCCACCCTCCGTGGTGCTCTGCTGTATGAATCACTGTTTTCTTTCTTCCTTTTCCCTCTCCTGCAGGTCAGGCTGGAGATTCCCCGTTCCTGTTCGGTAGCAGCCTTTGACACTTGCCCACGTTTCTGTCTCCTCCTGTGATATCTCACTCACTGTGCCCTAAATTGTGGTGGTTCTGTAATGTGGGGATTAGCCCCGGCCGGTTGGCAGCCCTGCTCAGCGCAGGGCAGCAGCTTTCCTCTGCCATGGCCGACACAGGGAGGGAAACTCTAAACTGGTTCTCTGGCCTCGCTGGTTACCCTCTCAGGAGCCAGCCAGCAGGGCTAGTGTGGGGCTGGGTTTGTGAAACCAGGCACTGACTTCACCCTATCAGAGGGAAACGGAGGAAATGTTTGAATCCTGTAGGTCTCAGGTGGAGCATGACACCGATGGTGGTGCTGGAGGGCAGAGTTAGGCAGGGGTAAGGCAGAGTGAAGCATGCCCAGCAGTTTCAGGGGGCATCCCAGAATACTTCTGCAGTGGATTTCAACCAGGGAACGTCACCTCGTTGTCCAGAAGCTCGGGCGCGTGTTTGGCAGCGAGGTGAGCCGCGGTCAGCCAGCAGCACCTTGCCTGCCAAACATCCTCCAAGAGCTGGATTTTGCCGGCAGCAGGACAGCCCGGGACTGGGCACTTCGGCACCCGGCCGGGGTGCAGCCGCCCTGTCCCCCTCCCCCAGAAGCAGGGATCACGGTGCTTGTGCCTCTGGTGATTTGTGAGGTTGTTTTAATGCCGAGGAGCCCACCAGGACTTGTCTCTTGCTAAATAGGCGTATTAAGGGACATTGCGGCAGGGGTTATAGAGTAATAATTTGTCCTAATGAGCTGGTGTCACGTTCTCCTAGGCCAAGCTGTGCGCCAGCAGGAGCCGTGGTAGGAAGGGGCTGCACTCGCTGACCTGTCAGCCCAGGTTAATGAAGTACTGCGCTGCTTGGGGGGTCAGAGAGCAGGAGCTCAGCCAGCCTGCAGCCAGCAGTGGGGCTGGAGGGGATGACAGGGCTCTCCCCCGAGCCGGACGCCCCGGGGAAAGGCCTTGCAGGACAGAGCAGCAGGATGCACATTCTGACTCTGGGCCATCGCATCCCTGTCAAACTGTGTCTGCAAGCAGAGGGGAACCTGCCAGGGCTGGGGTTGGATGGGGGATTGTCCTCGGGCCTTTCAGGACAGCACGGGTTGGCACACGTGGAAGAAGGCTGGAAGAGTAAGGGGGAAGAACTGTCAGCTGGTTTACAGGTGCTCCCAAGACTGGCAGGGCTGAGCTCCCACACAGAAAGACAAAGAGAAAAATTTCTTGCGACCCCAGGGGATAGGTGCAGGGAAGTGGCTGGTGGTGACAACCAGGGTCTATCTAGGAGGTTTACAGAGAGATGCTGCGTGTTCGTCCTCACCTTTCCCTGTGCACAGAGAGTATCAACAGACAGAGGAGGTTCTCTCTGTCCTTCCTGTTCCCTCTTTCTCCTCCCCTTATGCTTCCCCATGGCTTGCTGAGATCCTTTGCTCACATGGCAGCTCTAAACCCAAGCAGTTGCTTCCATCTCTTCTAGGCGGCTGGCAGCAAAGGGACAGGGAGAGATTTTCCAGTCCCCGAATGGACAGTACTGGGAAACATGCTGGCCAGGGCTCTGCACTCTGTGGGAGAGGCCAAGAGAAGCCAAGAAGGGGGAGTCCTGCCCCACCTGCTGCCTTGGGGATCCACAGCCTGTCTTGCCCCTGTGGGTGACACCACCAGCCAGTACTGGGGCAGGGCAGTGCCCTTGGCCACACCGGTGCCCTGCACTCCACAACACAAGCCCTGTATACCATCCTTCTCCTCCCAGTCATCTTTCTTTGCTTCTTCCCCCCCCGCTTCTCTTTGCTTTTCTCTGTCTCCATCTCTCTTTCCCTTTCATCTACTCAGAAGGCTTTACTCTACTTCCTTGTCACCCTAATTGATTGCATTAACCTTTCAGCGTATTGGATTTCCCCAGCACCGTGCAGAGAGCACTGTGCAATATGCTTATAATCTGGGCTGTAATGGACAGGGAGCAGTCAACGAGCCCCTGCTCCAACAGGTTCTGCTGACAACTTCTGCTTGGGGAGGGGGAGAGGGAGCACGCTGGTGGGGTCTGCCCAGCACTGCCCCATCCTGCAGCCTGCACGCAGCCAGCCTTGCTCCCTGGGGAGCAGGGTGACACTGTGGACTGGTCAGAACAGGGTCACTGGAAGAGGATCCAGCTTGGGAAGCAGTGGGGAGATGTTGTATTTGACCCTATTCCAGATTTTTTTCCTTGTGTCTGAGCCCCTCTCTCCCCTGCCTGCTCTGGCTACAGTGTTGGTCAATACTAAATTAATGTATGCTTTACATTCAGGCGCTTGTTGCTCGTGGCAGGATGAGAAGACAATATCATGGAATCTGTTTTCACATTGTTTTCACTTGCCTTCGCCTTTTCTATTCATTTGGGCATATGTGGATGTGAGGGAGGTGGATGCTTTTCCTGGGGTTTCAAAGGTAAAAGCATAGGAGCATTGTGCTCGGGGTGAAGACAAGCACCAGGGTGCAGAGAGATCAGGAGGCAGAAGCCCTGAACTTTATCTCAAGCTTGGCTGTGGCTAAATCCTTTCATTCCCTAGTACCTTATTTCCCCCCCAGGATGGGGGAGCTGTGATTTTGGCACCCTGTAACATTCTGCGGAGTCTGCAGGAGGGCTGTGGGGACACCCAGGGCTTAAGGATGGGAAAGTGGCCGCAGACAGGTGAAGATACCCAGCCAAGTGTCGCTGCTCACGCTGACTGCGAGGCAGGGAATAAACCCACCAGATCAGTGGAGGAGCACACAAGTCTGTGCATACAGGCCTGGTGTTCTGCAGGTGGTCAGGGCAGGAGCCAAGAGATGCTTTGGTGTTCATTTATTTTAAAGGACTGCAATGATGGATCTGCCACAGTCTTCTGTCGAGGGTGCCCCCTTTCAAGTATTATAGTGCAGGATTCAGTTCAGCAAAATCCTTTGAGCACTGGGTTGATTTTTGCTTAAGACAAAGTTGTTTAAGCACATTGTTTAGAAGTTTCATTTGGCGTGGACCATAGGATGACACTTAGACCCTGGTGAGGCCCTTTTATAGTTCTTCTTTTTAAACAGCATTTAAGCCAAGATGGGTCTTCATTTATGGTGATGGCACACAGCGTAAAAAATAGCAGTAGTGGAAGGGTTTCTGATCACTCCATAGGTCTTTAGCTCAAGAGTTGCATCATCTTGTCAAAAGCAGAGTGACACCTGTCACTGTAGAAGGTGGCCCTGGGGACGTTCAGAAACTCTGGGGGTTCCTGGGCACACCAGGAGGAGGGAACAGGGCTGTGTCATGAAAGGTGAAGGTAAATCCACAGTCTGTCTTTTTTTCCAGGAAGACAGGAGAAATGACAGGAGTCAGAGAGAGGAAAAAACTTTATTCCAGGTGATCGTTCTGAAAAGTGGGAGGCTCCTTACAAGCCAGGAGGTAGTTGAGGGGAGGGACTTTATTTTAGGTTAAATAGAGAAGAAATAGGAGCAGGAAGCAAAGGATGATAAATGTAAAACAAGCAAGAGAGAAAAGAGAGTGAGCGAGAGCAGCACCTCCTAAATGGAAGAGTAAACAGGCACTCCGAGGCATTAACTTAATTGATTGTTCTGCAACAGGCTGAACGCTGTGTTATTCTGTCGCCGTGGCAACAACCCAAAAAAATTGTCAGCCTGTTTGGATGAAGTGAAGCGAAACATTCTCTAATTTGCGGTGATCCGGGTGATTGTTTTCCTTCCGAAGAGGCGGGGGCTCTATTGATCTATTGTTTGCACAGTGGGTTTTTTTAATGGCGATATGGGGAAAGCAGGAGGCTGGGGTGTGCTCCCGGGGCAGGTGAGGCAATGGGGGGTCTCTGCCATGTTTCCCCAGATCTGTCTTTGCAGGGTGGCCACGCGAATTCCAGCAGAAACTCCAGTGGTAGGAACCGTCCCAAGGAAGCTTGAGGACAAGGGAAAGTGACTGTGATGAGCTTGTGCCAGAGCTACTACTTCGATCCTTCCTGTTCTTGTCCCTTTGGGCTCTTGCCGTCCCCGGTGTCAGTCGGGACAGCTACAGCTGTTCTGGGGACAAGAGCAGCAATGTCTGCCCAGAATCCCTTCCCAGATGCATTTAACTGGGTAGAGCTGTGCCCGTGCACACCCTGTGCTTGCGGGACCCTAGCACTGCACACTCAGGAGTCACGTTTGAGTTTTACCCCAGGACCACAGCTGCGGTAACGAAGTGCTCATGTCAAGCTCTTTGTTACAGCAGCAAAGAGATGGAATCCCTGGGCCAAAGGACAGGGAATTTTGTCCCCTGGGGTAGTGGCCGGGCTGCTCCAAGGGACCGGAGGCCAGAGTGGCCAGGGTGGGAAGGGCAGATTGCTGCAGGCATAGCTCGGGGGGGCGAGGGTAGGAAGAGGCACCACAAGCTGTTCGGTGGCTTGTGCACCTCCTCAGCTGCGTCTGGCCGTGCACAGCCCTGGGGGCCAGGAAGGAGCTCCTGGGGATGCCGCTCGCTGTCAGCACATGCTTGGTTTCAGAGTGAAATGTCGCTGCAGTGCTTGTTCAGCTGGGAGATGTTCAATCAGAATGGGAAAGCCCAGGAGAGCAGGGAGCAAGCCCATGTGGCCAGGAGTGAGCAGCAAGGCCTTGGGCCAAAGATGGGATGCCAAGAGACAGGTGCTGTGGCAGTGGAGGGTGAAAGGTGGCAAAAAGATGCCTTCTAGGTCTGCAGTGGGGGGAACAGGCAAAGATAGCTCCAAGCCCGTGGTAGGGCGAGTGGAAGAGGTGGCTGTGGGCCAGTGAAGGAGAGCAGAGAGGGTTTCCTCCTGACAGAGGATCAGTAAGGACAGGCTGCTGACCTTCCTTGTGCATTGCCCTGCATGGAGATTTCACCCTCTCGTTGTGGGTTTTCTGCACTCCCACAGCCTTCAGATACCCCAGTGGGGAGCCCTGTGTTTCCCATTCTCATTACTCCTCGCAGCGTCCCAGCCCACACACAGCTAGTCCAGCTGCTGCACAGGGGCTGTCCCTGAGATTGATCCCTAAGATTTCAGGGAGAGCTGTAGAATATGTTAGTGTCAAGTACTGAAAAGCGCTGCTTTTTGGGGTGTTCAGGGGTAGAAAAACACACTATGTCCCTGCATTCTTTCTGCCTCCCTCCCTCCTTTCTCTGTTGTCTTGGGGGGTTTTCCTCCTCTGTTTGTACAGGTTTTGCTTTATCACCATCTCCTTTTCTATACAGCTCTCTCCTCTCCTCTCCTCTCCTCTCCTCTCCTCTCCTCTCCTCTCCTCTCCTCTCCTCTCCTCTCCTCTCCTCTC
>JANIJG010017871.1:142032-167795 GCA_024611175.1 Megaceryle torquata | reverse complement strand
GTACATATAATCTCATATGGTACATATAATCTCATATGCATCTGTTTTCCATGGAAAAGTTGAAATTTCTGTAATGGTTATTTTAATAATAGCCAAAGGCTTCTGTCTGAAAACTTGTTCCCATCATAACTAGAATTTTCTGCAGGAATATATAACCATGTTTAGTCTGGTGTGGTGGTATTATGTTGCAGTCTCTTCCCTCAAAGTGTTGGCTCTGAAGGAAGGAAGAAGCTTGAGGGTAGAAGGCAAACCTGACTGCGTAGGCCCATTTGTTCAGACAAGGCAGCTCTCAAGTTTCCTGGCTAAGCACCTTATAAATGGTAGAAACAGATGATATCTTAACTCATCTGTCTCATTCCAAATAGTTGCCTGCTATCTTGAAGCCTTATTATACCTCTACCACAGTTCACCTCTTTTAATATAATTCTTCTAATCTGAATGGCTAGCAGCAATTCAGAAAATAAAATATTGAGATACCTGGTTTTCGTTCTAAATTTTGCCAGCAGAACAGCCAGATCCTTTTCTCTTCAACTCTGTACTGTTCACAAAGCATTATTATTATTTTATGCTTTTACCCATAGCTGTCAGAGTAAATGCATGGAGCCATGTTTACAGGTACTATAAATACATGTAAGTCCTTGTTTTAAGGTACTGCAACTTCACCACCCCAGAGATGTAATGGGGATAATGGGATAGTCTTTAGAGTGGGTGCTACTCGTGTCCTGTGAACACTGAGAAGTGACACACCACCGTCACTCAGGGAATTATTGCAGTCTGCAGGTAGGTCCATATATCTTAGATAAATATGAGAACTCTTGTGCAAGATTCTTTTTATATTAAATGTGAATTATTTTTCATGGTTGCAGACATTTCCAAATGAATAATGTGGGGTCCTTTTTTTGTTTTGTTTGGTTTTTTGGGGTAGTGGTGGTATTAAATTTTGATTGTTTTACTGACCAGACAAAAAAAAGCGTCAGCCCGGACAGGACAGAAACAAAGGACATCTGTCAGAGGTATTTTTGAATAAAAAGTTAGAACAAATAACATGGTAAATGACATGTATGGTTCCATGTGGCAATTTTACAACATAAAGTCTCTCTACGCTTGGGGAGACAAAGTAATAACTTTAACCTATCAAATAGTTAGGCATGCTTTTTAAAATTTTACTGGGTTGTTCCTGATCAGAACTTATTTTTTGAGTCTGATACCCTTTGAATTTGGTATTATATCATCTCATGTCCCAAGTAGCCACTCTGTAGAGTTACTGTCATGACTGATTCTTGCCACCACAGCTTGACAAACTCAATTCATCCTTCATTTTTATAATCAGTGCTTCAACTCTCATTGCTTGGCTTCTGACAGTGCTTCTTCATGTGACTGGCTGAGCCAGTGATCCCTGCTCTGCCAGTGTGTTACTGCTTAGACGAAATATTTCATTCTTGATCCCACTTGAAAGGATAACTCTCTGTGTTAACAAAATCTGTGTTGAATGGAGGTCAGCATCAAGCATCATTTCCCTGTAATGATTACAGTCAAGACTGTTCTATCACTTTCCTCTGTGGACAGCATGTATCTACTGTACTCAACAATTCAATATTTCTACAAATAATCAATGTATCATATAAGGAAGCAACATTTTAATGTAAAGCACAAATGTTGTTATAAGTTGAATTAATATCCAAATATTCATGAGTAAAAATAGTTGAAATTGTAGAACCAGTCAAAATAAAGATATTCTTCAGGTATCACAAAAGACCTGGCATATCAGTAATGCTATTGTACTCTCTTAGTAATTGGGTTAAGCCAAGGAACATTTCATAAAACACGAAATCAACAATAGTAACAAAAACTAATGAAAAAATAGCAAATGGAATATGGCCTGTAGTATTAACTGAATAGCACAGGCAGTGTTCCTGTTTTCTCATGAATATCTTAAGCAATAAAATGTGGAACAGCAGCTGAACCTACCACTTTGGGAATTATCAATAGTTTTAATCATAGCAGATAAAGAAGTCCCTCGGCTTTGCCTCAGGGTCCATTACTTTCCTAAGCAGTACAAAGCTGCTGATATAAATGCCTCTGTCTTAGGGCTACTTAATTGTAACCACTATGTACCATATGTATTCTACTGTCTCCAGCTAGGTGTTATTAATACAGAGGCTCCATATGTATTATCCATTGAATTGTACTTCCTCAGGGAAATATAAATTAAATTGAATTATTGCATAGTTCCTTAGGTTAGTAATAAATGAGAAAGAGAAAAGAGAAGTAATCTTTTTTGATACACTAATTCCTTTTAAAACAGGGGGATTCAAATCACATTAAGATGTCATGTAAAGAATTCTTGTAATATTAAAAAGATATTTTCTTAGCCTTGGCCAGGATCAGTTAATTTCTTTTAACACCATTCTGTTTTGCCAGCTTAGCAACACTAGCTCCACAGAATACAAGAATTAAAAAAATATATAATCCAGTAGATACCCCTAATTAACCAGGAAGTCTGTTTTTAAAATGGAGTACAAAAGGGAAGATTAATTGTCTGTTTTCCTAAACACAGTATTCTGGGTTTGGATTCGTGCTGGTGTATTGGCACACAAAAAGCTTTCATGAAAAAAAGTTGCCTTGTGAGGTTAGATGTCTGCCTTTTCAGTTAGTATTAGAAAATGATGGACTGTATCTTTGCCTGGAACTTGCATTTTAAATGTCTATATTTCATTTTAAGATGGTGTCAAGTGTCTTAGTTGCTAACTACAAGTTTTTTTTAGCATGAAGTGCTGAAATATTTATTGCCAGCCTGCCTTATAGACCAATTAATTTGCACAGAAATTTGGAGGACGTGCTTAGAGTAGGATTTTGCTTCATATTGTGAGTTTTGAGGAGTATATGCCCATACTAATCCAAAGGATAACCTTTCCACAATTCATAAGGTTATGACTTATGTAGAAGCAGCCATTCATATACGGGGCTGGCTAGATCCCCAATAAGCTTGTAGTGCTTTTGATTTTGAAGGTCTTTCCTTTAAATCCTTTATTCAAAATGGGTTAAATCTGCTGCAAATTTACAGCACTATATCTGTCTTGCAATACTGAAAACATTTCAACAAGTGTACACATATATAATGTATTGTTTGTACATATTTTATAAAAAAATCAATCTATATATGCATATAAACTCATGCATTTTATGTGATAGATAAGTACATAAAATTATTCTTCCTTTGGGTTAACCCCCGTAGGCAGGAGTGTGCCCATGTGAACCACATGAAGTTCAACAAGGCCAAGTGCAAGGTCCTGCACCTGGGTCAGTGCAATCTTAGAACCATAGAATTGTTCTGGTTGGAAGAGACCTTTGAGCTCATCAACTCTAACAATCTTTTAAATACCTCCAGGCATGGCGATTCCACCACTTCCTTGGGTAGCCTGTTCCACTGCTTTACAACCTTTCCTGTAAATATTTTTTTCCTAACACTAACCCTGGCAAAACTTGAGGCTGTTTCCTCTTGTCCTATTGCTTGCTACATGGGAGAAAAGACTGACCCCCACCTCACTACAGCCTCCTTTTGGGTAGTTGTAGAGCAATAAGGTCTCCCCTGAGCCTCATTTTCTCCAGGCTAAAGAACCCCAGTTCCCTCAGCTGCTCCTGAGAAGGCTTGCTCGCTAGGTCCTTCACCAGCTTTGTTGCCGTCCTTTGGACATGCTCCAGCACCCTGATGTCCTTGTAGTGAGAAGTCCAAAACTGAACACAGTATTATGCAAAGTGCAGTCTCACCAGTGCCACTTCCCTTGTCCTGCTGGCTACACTATTTCTCATGTTGCTGTTGGCCTTCTTGACCACCTGGGCACACGGCTGGCTCATATTCAGCCAGCTGTAGACCAGAAGGCCAGGTCCTTTTCCACTGGGAAGCTTTCTGTAGCATTGCCTGGGGTTGTTGTGACCCAAGTGCAGGACCCAGCACTTGGCCTTGTTGAAGCTCATACCACTGGCCTTGGCCCATTGATCCAGCCCTTAAGATACCAATCATTGGTATGAATACAAGTTGGGGGATGAGTGGAATTGAGAGCAGCCTGGAAAATCTGCATAGTAAGGCTGAGAGAGTTGAGGTTGTTCAGCATGGAGCTGTAAAACTTCATATTGCCATGACCACATAATTCCTTTTCTGTATATACCTGTCACCTTTTTCTATCCTCTATTAAGAGGTTTTATACATTTGTGTAAATTCAGTAACAACTATGATGAGATATTTCCATTGTTTTGTAGGAATGACTGAGTTTGTGAATATACTCTGCTATTTTTTTATTGATATGGAAATTATGAGATCAACCAAGAGGAACTGGGTAATCGCTGTCATCACTATATCTTCATTGTCAGCTCTTGCCCTTGTAGTGAGACTTCTGAGCTTAAAAATATATTATGTTCCCTTGATTTTGGAAATATTTTGTAGTATTTGATGCTCATGAGAGGTTATCAATCAAGAAAGTAGTGAAATAAACTTGTATCAAATATATTGAATCGTAAAATTTAATATTTCAGGATACATTATGGTTCTTATATGCGAGAATGGGGATTGCCCCCAAAGACTCTCCAGTGTGGGTGAGATTTCCTATCAGCTAGGGCAGTTTCTAACAGAGATATTCTCCAAAATTCTGACAAAGTGGAAAAGATAATTCTTTATATATTGTATTTTCATACCAAATCCACTTTTTCGTCAAGCTTTTCACCACTTATAAAGTGAGGTAACGCTGAAAGTCAAATTATTTTACTATTAAGTCATATGATCTGCTTGTATCTTGAACTGTTCACTTTGCAGTATAATATCTCAAACTCCTTAAAGTTAAGCAACATCTGCCTGAGGCAACATGTTCAGAAGACTTCTACATAGACTTTAGAAGAGGGATTACCACCAAATAGCATTTGAGCAGTTCAAATTGTCGATTTCACAG
Source organism: Megaceryle torquata (assembly GCA_024611175.1). Classification (NCBI taxonomy): domain Eukaryota; kingdom Metazoa; phylum Chordata; class Aves; order Coraciiformes; family Cerylidae; genus Megaceryle; species Megaceryle torquata. The sequence continues at coordinate 162,855 of JANIJG010017871.1, read as the reverse complement.
ATTCTAGCAGCAAAGCTGTGCTCTGTGACCTGAATCCCTAGGTGTAGAAGCAAGGGGCTATAGAGTTGACATTGTTAGGTCAGGCTGAGGTCTGTCATAAGTCAGATTTGCAATATAGTTGTCAGGACTTTTCATGAGACATTGTCCCTTCTTGCCTGTGAACCATTCCTGGAATTTCCCTCTCTTCATCATAGCAAATTCTGTTCTAATTATATTGCTTCAGTCAATGGCAAAAAGAAGATTTAATTTGTGATATTGCAGAGAGGATCTTGCTCCTTTCAAGATAGCATCCACAGCTTGATATTTCTCATTAGAATAAAGGACTATATCTGTTCTTTCATAAAGGGTGGTATATAGTTCTGCCAATGTGACCCCAGTTCACATACACATTGTTTCAGTCTGTATCCTTCACTAAGAGTGAAACTGAAAAAATGATCATGGTTGATCACATAGAAACTTTTCTAATTTCAGTAAATCAATAGCAAGACATGACCCAGGTTTTGTTTACAGAACAAGAACAGTGCAGGTGAAATTAACTAAGATATATATTACTGTTGTATTGCAGTGTTCCTTTAAAACCATTTTATTTGAGGGATACTTCTCTTTCAGTTCTACAGCTAGAAAGTGGTAAATACTTTTTTAAAATTCTGTTTTCCTTCCCATAAGTCCTTGTGCCTCTGAATTTTCTTACATTTGTTTGTTTGTTTCTACTGGGAGAAAATTGTTTCATGAGGGAGTAGATTAGATACTTACAAAAAACATAAACAGAAATGTGGTGGGGCATCAGGTCCAGAAGGCAAAGGCTGAAAAAAATGCTTTTTATTATCAGAGATTGAATACCATGCTCATCTTTTTTTAATATATATTTTAGTCTTGAAAGATAGAACAAGGAATTTTTCCAAACTACAGTAATAGCTAAAATGTAAAGTAATGCGTTGCAACTTGTTGATGGAAATAAAAATACGTAATTCCATTAATAGAGGCCTCCTGGTTTGCTTAAGGACATGAAGTAACAAAAGCCTCTTAGGCAATTGTAAACTGTTATGTACTGGATACAGGCAGGAGAGAAATTCTATAGAACCAGATTCTTTAAATTAAATTTACAGTTTACTAACTAAGTCCACATGTGATTAGTCACTTCGATATCATCATGGAGCTGTGAGAGAAACTTTGAATTTTGTGGGAGAGAAGCTAGAAATCCTGACTTCCACAATTTCAAGGACAAAGCATAGTGTAATCTTTTCATTTTAAGGGTATTTTTAAGCTAAAGAGGGTCACATCATTTGTATGCTGACATCCTTCCTATTGTTTTCATTAAAGAAAGAAGAATGAGAGTCTCAAAAATCTTGAGCTGCGCCTGATAAGGAATTTTAAAAGATGACCCCAACCTGTGGAGGATGATTTATGAAATCATGGTTTTCATTATTAGACTTAGTGCTGACTCTGTTGGTTTTGATTGATATTCCTGGACCTTATAGGCTTCATTTTTTTGTCTATAGGAAAGAGCAAGGGCATTGGAATTTTACAGGAGAACAAAGTTATGTAAAAGACACCCGGGTACTAGAACAGGTACCATTGAAAATAAAAGGGCTACAGATTTTAAAAATAAATAAATAAATCATGCTTTCAAAATTACTAGGTAATGTATGTGAAGTTTAATTTTTAAACAAAATGTTAGGCATAGCAATATTGAAAAAAAAATTATTTTTCATACTCAGTCACCGAATGTAAGCTATCACAGATATTTTGATCACCCTATGCATATCTGTCACTACAAGCAAAAGATAAAAAAATAAAATACCAGAGGGGGAAAAAAAAAGAAGCCAAGTAGAGGAGCAAAAAGAAAAAAAATAGTCTAGTAGTCATATTTACTCATATTGTCATGTATGGTGCTTAAATTGACAGTATTGTACATATATCTTCTACTGGGGTTACAAAGTCATATGTCTGCTGTTTAAGATACTGAAGATGTCTAAGCTGAGTTGGCAGCAAAATAAGTCCTGCATAAGATGTAGTATAAATTTCATAGACAGTTCACCCGTCTGGTTATCAGTGTCCAGGTAAACGACAGTGTAATTTGTCTCTCATTTTTAAAAGTCTAAATTGTCAAGAGTACTATTTCTCTGTTAAAAAAAAAAAAAATAAAAAAATCCCATAGTTTTTTGACTTGTGCCAAAATCAAACTAGAGAGGGAGGTTACTTTGTTTGGAGAGCTAAGGGAACAAAATGATTAATGTATTTTTATGAAATGACATGATTGATTGAGAGTAAAATATATTTATGAAAAAAACCAAGATAGGAACATCTACTATAGTAATAATTAATATAGTTGATATCATAGTCCTGTTTGCTGATAATGGTTGTTTAAGTTAAATTATGGAGGAACATAACACTCTAAAAGAAAGATGGTACTGTAACTCACCTGTCAGGGCCCAAAATATATTATTAATATCTAGTTGTTTTGTGATACTTAGGTTCACAAGTGCTGATATATATGGCACATATTGCTAAGCATCATAGCAGCTGAGGCAAAGAGCTTTATATTGGAGTTTTCATCCTCATCTACTTGCAGTAAAAAAATCTGCGTTACTGCGTAACCCATTGGAAATGAACTATGAGGACAATTAAGTGAGATGCAGAATGAAACTACTACTACACCCAGAATACATTATTATGCTTCAGTTGCACTGCAGTAACTGACAATGAACTTTAACTTTTATGGATTTACCTGCATTTGCTGTGGGCTAAGAACATGCAGATGGTTACTTACTACACAGAGAATTGATTCACCTGTGTTTGTAAAACCTCATTTACTTGATTCTATGCCTTAGACATAAGTAAGCTCTAATGCACCAGTAAAGAGCTAAGGTGCATATACCCACCTGAAAAAGAAAGAAGGGGATGAGGGAGAAATGGAAAGATGAAGAATGGAAAAGACGTTCTTCTGATGAGAGGGTTTTAATTCTTTTTTACTTATATCCAGTTGAGCTTATGTGGCTTTTACACATCAAACAAGTAACAATTATGTTACTATCATGTGCTGTGCAATAATAACTTCATGCTGTATGTTGAAACCTAATAAACAACAATCTAAGCTACTGATTTTTGGGAAAATAGCTGCAGACATTAACTGTATTCCACACTCACATTTGTATACAGTGCCACTTGTATTATAGTAAATTTCAATGCAAATGTAAGAATTCTAGTATATTTTTAGTATGTGCAAACTTTATTGCTTTTGGAAGGTTCAAGTTTTGTCAAATTTATGCGAGGAAATTGCTGCTCTGAAATGTCACTGATAATAATTAGACTATTGCATAAATTGCTTTTTGCAACTGTCTCTTTTTAGCATAGATTCTAAATAGTGCCCATAATTGCAGTGCTAAGCTTAGCAGAAAATAGTCATTATAAAGTAGTTCCATGAGTGAGGAATTGGTGAATTTCAAGATATGAAGATATGTTCTTGACACCTCAATTAAAAATCAGGAATCTTTTAGATCATTAGAAGAATGAAAAGCACGATCCTTTTTTTTTTTTTTTTAATTGGTTCAGGTGCTTGTGACAATTTCTTAAAAATAAACAGACATATATTCAGCTTTGTATTGTTGTTCTGTTCTGTTGCATGGTCAGGTACAGTGCTGTGCTGAATCTCTCTGAATCAATTGGAGGGAAGTTATAAGTAAGTGCCATGACAAACATGCAATCTTTCTTCCAAGTACCTATCTTTAGATACTTTAGGCTTAGCCCCAGAATGAGGGAATTCATTTCTCTGCCATGTGAAATGGGCATTTAATAGCTAGATGTTCTTGGTTTTGCTATTTCACTGTGGAGATGAAAAATCTGTTGAGATTTCAGGTACATGCACAGTCTAAGAGAATGTACTAATGATTTAGGGACAAAGCCTTAGCCATTACTCAGGGACAATTCATGATGCCAGGGGATAAAGAATTCAATCACATTACTGATACTTGTATCCTCTTCAACTAGTTTCCCTTTCTCTTTAGTAGGAATTTTGATCCATGAGGAACCACAAACAAATTCCTACTTCTGGTTGTGAATATAAATTAATAGGGAAAAAGAAAGTATCTCTAATGACAGATAAGTTTTAATATTGCATTCTCTGCATTGACAGCATTGATTAAAATTTCTTTCCCAGAATTCATCCCCAGAAGATTATAGTTCTTGTATATACTTCTGGTAAACATAATTAAACAATAATTAAGTATTTCTAGCTGTGATGTTCATCAGAAAGAAGCAGAGATAAAACATGTGTTTTCTACAATTAGTAATTTGTGTTCGTCCATTCATAATTTAGTTCTGACACCTGCTTAGGCAGAATCCAAGTTTAATCTAGAAGTAATTTTCCTACACAGTATTTTGCACTGGGAGGAAAAGTGTGAGGTCAAGACCTTCTTTCATATAGCTGAGAAGCCTAGAGAGAGAAATACTGTTACGTCACTTTATCTGTGGTAAAATGAGGAAACCCGTAAAATATGTCCAGAAGTACCTTTAACATACAACACAAAGTTATCTTGCACTGAGAGAAAGAAATGCTCTGCTAATGAATTTTGAAGGGGAAAGTCTGTCTATATATAGGAAGTTGGATATCCGAGATGGTTGTAATATTTAGAAAAAAATGCATGGATATAGAAACATTTGCACTTTTATTTGCTTTCATGTAACATCCTTTTTTTCTTATTTTGACGATTTCACAATTATGAAACTTGTATTTGCTTATTAGTATTCTGACTATGGGATGATAGCAGTGAAAGGAGGGAAGATATTAAACATTGCCATTTTTACTTCTCAGTGTTGTTTGAGAGTGGTTGTGGAGGGGACAGCCATGAACTGTTTCCCAACTCTCTCTGCCTCCCCTCTGTTCTGTTGCATGTATAGGGATAGTCTGAGGCTGCCAAGAATGTAATATCTTACAAAGTCTCTTGACTGCTTTTCCCATGTAGGTACCTGCAGTATCTAGCTCAGTCTTTTGCTGTGTGACTATATATGGCTTTGGGACACTCACAAAATAAAATGTATCTCTGAACAGAACTCTAAAAGTGTTGCCCCCACTGAGCTCTGTAAATTAATCAAATTTCAAGTGTGTGGGCCATTTCCCATTAATTTGGCTGAAGCTGCTGGAAAAAAAAAAAAATCTCTTGTGAGGAAGAATCCTTTGCTTTGATGTTTCTATAGTAGTGAATATTCCCACTTTTTATCTTCAGAGGAAATCTTGTCTAGGGGGGAATTTAACATTTTATTTTTATTTATTCAGACGTTTTTGGTTCTAATGTGAGTAAATTCCTGAAATGAATCTGTAGATTGGAAGTTAAGACATTATGTCCATCTGAGGTTTTAATTACTTAACTGGACTTTAGTCATTACTGCAATCACTTGTTCACAAAGACTATTTGCCTTAATTTCAAAGTCTTCTACTTTTCACTGTAAGGAAATTCAGATAGTCCAAACTTAAGCTCTTCCACAATTTGTAGTCACTTTATCTGAACAGTTCCATGTTGAAGTGATTCAGTGTGCTAAATGTAATCCATGTTGGAGTTTACCTAGCCAAAATAATTACAAGCATGCTGCGAAGCAGGGAAAAGAATATCTGTGTACAAAGTTCCAGATAAATCCTTATTTGACTGTCCAGCCCTGATAAATAGACATCTTGAATTTTTAAAACTGAAAAAAATCTTCAATGACTTAAATACATTTTGCCTTGAGGAACTTCAGTCAGTTTGAACCTAAAATGCTGTCCAGGGATGAATATTTAATTTCACTTTCCTATAAGTGATGTTGAATCACTTCTACAAGGCTGTGGGTGACAGTTTCAAATTGCAGCTCAGGCAGGCAATCATCAGAGAATAACATTACAGCAGGGCAAAAAGTTGGTGACTCAGTAATGACATTTTAATGTTACAGAGCAGTAGTAAAGAGATCTGCAGTCCCTTGTGAAAGCCTCTGTTGACTTACTAATCAATATCATCATAACAAGCAGCATAGGTAAAATTGTACAAAGAAGCAGGGCCTGAGGATAATGGAGAAATGCATTCCTCACATTTTCCTGTGTTTTCAGTTTATGACTTTTTCTCTATAAATGATTCAGAGCATTACTGTTGCAGCCTACAGCCCATATAAAAGCACTGAAGGCCCTGTGATCCACTCTCAAGATTTTCACACTTGTGGTCAGAATTACTCAATGTTTAGCTCAACCCCAATTTAGTTTTCTCTGTGGTATCTCTTTACTTCTTTTAGGGTTAGGGTCAGATAAGAACATGTCTGCTCATGATCTTTTTGCAGTTAGTCTAGTGGAACCTGCCAGCCAAGCACTGGTCTTCATAGCTATTTTCACAAGCTGAACCTTCAAGCACATTCAAGATCTAGAAAAGAGCTTGGTGCAAAAGGTGGGAACCTGTCACTCTGGGAAAAAAAGAAATAATTAAAAAAAAATTTAAAAAATTAAAATTGCAGTAAATTAAATGGAGTTGAAGCAGAGTAATAGCAGAATCATAGAATAATCATACAATGGTTTGGGTTGGAAGGGTTTTAAAGGCCATCTAGTACAACCACCATGCAGTGAGCAGGAATATCTTTAACTAGATGAGGTTGCTCAGAGTCTTGGAGAACCTGACCTTGAACATTTCTAAGGATTTGGCTTCTACCATCTCTCTGGGCATTCTCTTCCAGTGTTTCACCACCCTTATTGTAAAATATTTCCTCCTTACATCTAATCTGGAAGTATGCTCTTTTACTTTAAAACCATTACCCTTTGTCCTATCACAACAGGCCCTACTTAAAAGTCTGTCACTGTCTTTCTTATAAACCCTCTTTAATTATTGAAAGATGACAATAAGGTCTCCCCAGAGCCTTCTCTAGGCTAAACTCCAACTCAGCCTGTCCTCATAGGAGGGTCTTCCATCCCTCTGATCATATTTCTGGCCCTTCTCTGGACCTATTCCAATAGATTCATGTCTTTCTTGTACTGAGGACTCCAGAGCTGGATACAGTACTCCAGGTGGGATCTCACCAGAGTGGAAGAAAGGGGCAGAATCCCTTCCCTCAACAAAATGGACATGCTTGATGCAGCCCAGAATGCAATTTGCTTTATGGGCTGCAAGCTCATTTTATTGGTTCATGTCCAGCTTTTCATCCACCAGTACCCCCAAGTCCTTCTCTACAAGGCTGGTCTCTACCTTTTCATTCCCCAGCCTCTATTAATACCAGAGGTTGCCTCAACCCAGGTGCAGGACATTGCACTTGGCCTTGTTGAACCGCATAAAGTTCACATGGCCCACTTCTCAAGTTTGTCTAGGCCCCTCTAGATGGCATCCCATCCCTCAGGCATGTTAACTGCACCACTCAGCTTGGTGTCATCTGCAAATTTGCTGAGGGTGCACTCAATCCCACTGTCTGTGTCTTTGATGAAGGTATTAAACAGTACTGGTCACAATATGGACCCCAGAGGGATACCACTTACCACTTTAATTTTAAAACCTTTCGTAGGTTTGCAATGTTTCATTGTGATGTAACGTAAACTGAATCCTCATGATATAATATCATGGCATAAATCTGACACTGGCAAATTGTTATGGCAAATTAATAATATAATCTCTTAGTTATCAGCTGCAATGTTGTAATGTGTCTTGAACAGTCATAAAAGTGCATAATTAATTTAGTTGGTTTTAATATAATAACTGTGTTTTGTAAAATAGTATTTCTGTGTAAAACAATGAAAATTCAATAAGAAATGCACTTTTAAGTAGTTTCATATTAGAATCACACTTATTGCCAGCTTAACTCCATTTGCTTTCAAAAATGGTATCTTGTCTGTATACAGATATTTGTATATAGATATCTCTGTGTGTATGTTGGGGCTTAACCTTGTGTGTAATTTAAATATTTTCAAGGGGACAGTTTGCCCCCTCTTCCTGTATAAATTCTACTCAGATGAATAGCTTTACCATTTTGATTTCAGAAATTAGTAGTGGGAATAAAATAGAGGAGTAAAGATCAGAAACTAAAAATGGACAGGCTGGCAATTAAAATAGTGAGCCTTTTACTAATTCATAATTGTTTGCTTCCTATCATATGGAATGGAAAGGAACCAAACAGTAATAATTAGGCACATATACATGGGAGAGGGATCATCATTGTTGTTTCAGTACTTTGAAGGGTAGTAAAATGTGTTAGGTTTTTTTTAATTGATTTTAATATATTGATTCCTGTCGCTTACTGAGATCAGTGGTTCTCGTCTTATTCCAAATCTAAATATTAAGTTCTTTGCTGGATGTGGTCCTAATAGCTTACTTAGCAGAGTCTTTGTAGTTCTAAAAACAGAACTTTGAAATCAAGTCAGGTCTGAGTGGAAAAAAACCCAAAACCAACTCCCCGCCCCCCCATGATAACTGTTGTTTTAACATATACCTGTGACTTACTTAGAGAATACTTCTAATGAGTGGAGTAAAAGAATGTTTGCTGTCTCACCCAGTGATAAGGTAGCTTCTTAATTTACATACCAAATGTAGAAGACTTCATACAGTACATCTTGTGTGTTTCACAATAAAGAAAAATGCATACAACCCAAAGAGAAACAGAGCAGAAATGAAATGCTAGTGTTAATATTAATATATTTTAACAAACTTTTAGATTTTAAAAGAAGCTTCAACATAGCACTAGTTTTAACTCTAGAATAAAGGCATATACGTAAGTAAATCTAGGGAGGCTTTTAAATATTATCATTGATATGATTCCTTTTTATATTTCTTACCACTTCCTATTGGTCAATATTGTACTTCAAAAAGTCAAGTTTCCTCTTACTAGATGTATTGAGATCATGCTCTGTGTTACCTCTTTGAAGAAGTGCCTAAATAAAGAAAACAAAATGGAGTATTTTTGCCAAAGGAATGAAGGAAGGTAGAGTCTTATTGATGTGGTAACAATTAGTCACCAAAGGGTGAATACTATTTTCAGAGAAGTGAACATATTACAATATTGGTAATATATCCTTGAAATACATACTGCAAGGACATTGGTAAAAAATAATTTTAGAATTAATTAGTAAGGAAGATGATTATTCAGACTTTTAATCTTCAGTATGTTTCTACACATTCAGGTCCCTTTTACCTTCAGATTAAAAAATACATGTGATTAGATTTTGTTTTGTTTTGCTTTTTCCCTACATTTCTTTCCTATTTTTTTTTCCAGTTTATTTATTTTTATTTTCTAGTCTTGCAAGTATCTGTTACTTTCTCCATGCTATATAAATGTACTCAACAACACTGAAATCCATCACCATTTCCTCATTAAATGCTTTGTTAGATTACTTGGAAATGACTTTTTCGAGCTTCTGACATGAAGTATTTGGCAATCAAATCCAAGTTTTGTGTATGTCATATAAACCTATACCACTTCAGAGGCTGTGGATTTGTAGGTGACAGGTGAACCACTGCATGCGAGTTTTTAGCTGAATGTTTATGATAGTCTGTCCTCTTGAGGTTTTTAGCTTTTACTGATGGACTGCTGTTGTGCCTCAGTGAATAAGGTACATGTCTGTTGGGTTAGGAACTGCAGTATCTAAGCATATTTCAAAAACAAATTAATAGTGCAGATATCATCCAAGTATTGATCCTGATCTCTTCCCATTAAATCTATTGATGTAATTCTCACTGATTTCAGTTGAAGAATACTGACCATGATTCTTGTTTTGATACATATTTTTGCATAAGAAATGATAGACCAGTATGAAACAGGCAAAACTTAAAAAAAAAAAAATATATATAGCCAAAAGCAGAAAGAATAAGCTTTATGTAAATGGGAGTATTGCCAGAAACCAGTTTTATTCCTAGCTCGTCTCTTAAATTGATTTTTTTTTTCACCCAGGAGAAGGAAATGGGATAGCTGCATATTACATGTTTGTATTATAGCAACATATATATATATATATTTCAGCTATAACTAATTGTTTTGTGCTTCCACCAAATCCCCAGGTACACTTACGATTACCTTGAATATTTTCTCTTATCTGGAGGGTACTGCTATCAAGTAGCATTTTGAAAAAAGGCTTTGTTAAAAAAATTATTTTACACTGTATTCTGCATAACTGCAGAAGTCTATAGCATGGAATATGTTTAGCATTACCCATGATATGTCTTAAAACATGTTAAAAGTTTTTGTTGTTTGTTTTTTTTTTTTTTTTTTTTTTTTCAAGCAAGGAATTGTACATTTTCTCCCTAAAACTGGGAGCAAGAAAAATCAGTACCACAATATGCTAAATAGTTAATGTTCTTAATTTTACATGCATCTGTTCTGAAGAAACTGAAATGAATTAAAAATAGGGAACCAATAATGGTCTAAAAGTTTGGGTTATGATTCTAGGGAATATTGCATGGCTTTCTAAAGATGATTCTCAGTCCATATTATGAGTTAATTTCACAGTTCTAGCTATAGTCTGATATCAGCAACAATATAGAGGACATGCAAAATAAATATTCAGTAGATTTACATTTTTCATATGGAATGTCACTTATTTCTTGTTAGAATAAGAAAGCTGTGAAACTACCATGCAAATCTGTGGATTATATCTGTAGAACAGCTATAAACAAATTCCTAACAGCATCTATCTCAGTTTTGGTTGATTTAAAGGCAATTCTGAAGTGCAGAGTAATTGGTCTGGTCCTGTAGTTGTCTTGAGGTTTTGTATTTCTGTAAGTGCTCAGAGTTAAGAGCCCTGCAGCAGGCCTTGCTGTGCCTGTAGTAACTGCATTTAGCTTGATATCTGGCCAGACATGGTGGGAAACGCAAAGGAAATGAAAATCTTTTGTGCCCTGCAGAAGGTGGACAGCTCATTTCCATAATCTATAGACCTCCCAATCTGATCTTGTGTGTTCAACTTTTTTATAGAAATTTATGTTTTCAAGGCATTTGCATAGCTGGCCTCCTGCTGAGACATTATCTCTGGTTCCTGATCTGGATGTGTTCTGCTAGTTTGAGCACTAAACATTTTAAAAATTACTAATTCTGACAAGCAACTGGTGACATTATGACGGAAAGTATATTTTTAAAGCTATTAAGTACTTATTCTGTATGTATGCTATATTTCACAATCATTTGACAGCAGAGTAATTGCAAAATGAACATTTAGATTGGATTGAGGACACCATAAACTAGAACAGCTGCGGATGGGAAGAAAGACAGGCTTGGTGGTACATGCTTTGCCATATGTCAAAATAAATAAATAAAGTTTGCCATGCTGACAGAATGCACAAGATAGAAATGGTACTTTCTTGTTAAATCTTCATGTCTCACCTTTTGTAGCATTTGCTATGTGACAGGTTAATTCCTGAGACTTGGGTGAGTGAAATCACCTTTTGAAGTATCATTGGAATATATGCTGTTCACTGACTATTGAATAGACTGGATAGTAACTCTATCTCACCCTACATCACTTAATTAAGTTTCTAAAATTGGTGTTGTTTAGATATCTATGTAAGCATAAACTTAAGTATTTTGCTGTAGCAGCAGCATAAATATTTATCAATTATATTGTATTATATGGTAGAAATGTCACCAATATTTATGAATAATTGCTGCAAGCCTTCATTTAATAGCAGTTTCTGAATACATAGTTTTGCTATATGGCCAGTTTTATTTTCAGAAAGGTTGTTCAGGACTGTACAAACGAAAGAAAATTGTGAACAGTCCTTTGAGTTGACAAGGAAAAAAAAAGACTCAGAAACCTCTATAAACCTCTAATCAATCCCAACAGTAATTTTAGCTTGGATAGTGAGTTCTGCACAAATATTTCTCAATACAAATATTTTGAAATTACTGTATCCCAAAATACTGATACATGCCTTATGTATTTTCTACCTAAATGTAAATTTTTCTGTTTTACCAGTTTTAGTGGCAAATGTAAACTCAGAAAATATTGTTTCTTTAAATTTAGGTCTGAATAGTTCAGCTCCTTCTAATGAGGTGGGCTATTTGCCTCATTAATGTAATTGTATTGTTCCTCTGCATTATTATCTTCAGCACTAGGCTTTTTTCCAACAACAATTGTTATACAAGTCATACTAATTTGTACATTTTCACTGCCCTAATATTCCACTGAGATACTTCTTTAATTAAAACATGACCTTATTATTCATAACTAAATGTGAAGCATAACCTTTTATCCTCAAGGAATGTCATCAAAGGTTGCATCTTAGTTCTGCATCAGATCAATGACTGTCATGCAGGATGAAGCTCCTATCGTCTGTGAATGGCACCCGATGGTAATTTATAACATTACCTGCCAACTCATCTATCTTTAGAGACACACTGCAGTCATTCTCAACCTGCTTCAGATGCTTTCATTTAGCACTGCCTAACCATCACTCCCCAATGCTAGTCAGGAGATGATTCATAAAATCAGAGTGAATTACCATGTTTATGTGTGTCTGAGTATGAAAGGCAGTAAGCAAGTCTCCTAAGGCTAAAATAAGTTTGTATATGCTGTACCATCAATTTATTTTGTTATTGTACCCGGAGGGGAACTACTTTTGTTTTAAAAGGTGAGCAGTTCTGCTTCAGTGTTAGCGGACTGTGAAGCAAAGCTGAATGGTCAGATCTATCCCAGAGGAACAGTGAATGGAACACCCTGCAATAAAAATAGCCAGCCTCAGGTCAGCATAAAAATTCATTACCATGGCAATTGAATATACTGTAAGAAAAATAACTAATGGAATAACCAAATGGAGTGAATACTGTAATATATGAACATTAAGTAAGATTTTTTTTTTCTTAACGAAAGGAACTTTTCTGAGAGTTAAAGCTATTTTAAGACAGTTAAACCCTTACCTTCTCCATAAAGGGTATCGCTTATCTGCATCACTGTACATGGTCCATTCAACAGCTAGTTCCATCAGGCAAAGCATCCTTACACAAAATGTCCTTATGAACCGACCTGCATGCAGTTCTTTGGGCTCCTGTTCCCTTCTCAACCATGGTATTTGATGTGCCCTGTTGACGTGGAAGGAATAAGAATGGTGGAAGACAAAGGGCTACACAAGGAAAAGCAGAAGCTGTTGCTGTGTTAGATAACCATTGTAATTTTGTCCATATTGCAGTTGGACATCTTTAGAGGGAATTTTTTTTTTTTTTTTTTTTTTTTTTTTTTTACATTTCTGTCACAGACAAGGTAAAACCAAAAATACCCTTCTGGAGCTAATACTATTAAAAAAAGTCATTTAATGAAATAATTTTGTTTGCTTGTCTTGCTCATTGTTTAGTACCAATTGATTACTCTCATAACATTTAATAGGACTAGGTCTAATCAAAAGGTCAACTGACAATTATTGTAACTCTCTGATACTGTTTAACTCAGATGTCAGCAAACATGTAGCTATGGAGGCAAGCATTTCAGTAACTTTTTGCAGCTCTGAAGGTATGCTTAATTTTTTCCAAGTACTCACCATTTTTGTGAGGGCCATCTAGAATAAGATGGTATTTTGCTTTTTTGTAGCACAGTGAAATAATATTACAGAAACTTCAGATTTATAAATTTGCAAGGGAATAAATTTTTAATATTGGATGAGTCTCAGTATAATTGGAAGACTCAGAAAATTGCATGCTGTAGAATATCTAAGCCATTTTAAATAGATTGAAACTACAGAAAGACCACAAGAACATGTATCATCTGGTTTTCTATTGCATAATAAATTAATTAAAATTAGAATTCATTTATTTAAAAATATAGTTGCAAAAATGACAATGTAAGAAACATTACATTCAAAATAAACAAAAATTAAATATTCTGTCTGTCCATCTCAGTAAAAGGAAAATGTTCTACTTTAACACTCAATTAATTTAGTAATTCACATCATATACATTATACCAGCTATGCAAGAAGCTATTTCCAAATTTTCCAAAGTATTCATCTTTTTCCCTTTTGCCTCCAATTTTTTCACAGTTCCATCACTGGCACTTCATTTCATACACAACCTCCCACTGTTCAAAAGCATGACATGTTATTAGTATAGAATCACTCCCTAAGTACAACAAAAAAAAGAAAATTAAAGCTAAAACAAAACCAGAAAAGCCCTATGTAGGTAGACTTTGATAAAAAGGAGTATTGCAATAATTAGTATTTTCATTGTACAGATTTGTTGAATTCCTTACACAAGAATTAAAAAATAACCCAACAGGTTAATTCTGTTGTGAGAATTACCTATGGATTAGTGTTATGCACTGTAATAGTGAATTCTGTCATTGCTTTTGCTTAGTTTTTGTTTAAGCTTAAAAACATAACTTACCTGGAATGTTTCACATTCCTTTTATTGAATCAGTTTCATACTAGTTTGGCAATTAAGAATGAAAGCATTTCTTCTTCCTTCAACAGAGAGAGTTTTCTAAATCTGAGCAGTATGTCATTTTGAAAATGTACTTCAGAACGTAAAATAAAAATAGTAATAAAGGATGTTCATGTCCTAAGAACTGCCTTTGAAAGTGGTATGTCAAGTGCCACAGATGTTTTTTAGTGAACTCATGAATTTTACTTAATTTCTAAGTGAAAAATATGTATATATTTCCTGGATTTATGGTCTTGAATTATCAGTTTGAGCTTCAATATTGGTGGTGAAGATGCCATATTAAACTAGGGTTCCATTCTTAACTGGAATCTTTGAATGTGTTGCAGTAAAATAGGCAGGAAGAATAGTAAATATCTGCTAGACAAATCTTACCCTTCAGTCCATCAGGATATACAGGTTCTTTTCAGCAGAGCTGCTACCAAGCCAATCCATCTACCAGTACAGAGGGTTCTGCCTTTGCAGATGCAGGTCTGTGACTTTGTCATTTTTTAGTTCCCTGCTATCCTGGAAGCCCATTCTTCCAGCCTGTAGAAGTCCTTCTGAATGATACTTATGTGCTTCAATAATACACTGATTGCTACCCACAGTTTGCTATCATCTGCAAACTTAATGGGAATGCGTATCTTACTTGTTTGGTGGTTGTTTACCCGTGACAGATGAGATTAAGTCATTCATAATCATTTGTGCAAAAAAGCAACTTTTAGGGGGGAATATGTGTGCATCTTTGTATGTATATTTAGAATGCTGTGGTTGCTTGAGGTGGCTGTAACAAATGCAGAACATTTAGGATGGAACATTCATTTTATTACCATTTTTTCTTGAGAATTATTAGAAATCATAAGGATGTCAACATATGTCATTCAAGGTGAAGTCACATATTGTAATGTAATTTTTTCACCTACTCAGCAGAAATCCATGCTTTACATGACAGCCATCCTTTTTTTCTGGACTAAATTGTTGATCTATTACAGACATAAACTAGATTTTTGTTTGTTTGTTAGAGCATGAATCTAAGAACATGCAAAACAGTTTTCTTCGGAGTTAGCAGAGAACTCAGGAGCAGCCAATACCCTTTATTTTTTAAGTTGCTTTGTTCTTTTTCACTCACTAGGTCCTGCCTAAATACAGCGTATCTGTGATTTTAACATTCCACTCATGCAAATCTTCCCACCAGGTCTCAGTAATACAGGCTAAATCATAAAAGAGCAATTCCAATTCCAATTTCTCTTTTTTATTACCCAGGCTTCTAGCATTCATATATAGGCAACTAAAGCATTTCTGTTCAAACTTCTTGGTGCCTTGATTAATTTTATTCTTGACATCTTGATTGTGTGCTAAATGAGTGTTCATTTGTTTCTCCTTTACACCCTCCTTGGTAGTTTTTAGTTTAATGTCCTTAGAAAGGTTGAGTCATCTGATTCCCCCCAAGTTCTGTGAATTCAGATGTATAAATGGCACTTGTACTAGAATGGGCCATCACCAAAATTCTTGCACAGAAATACATAAATAATCAACTAGAGATACTTGTATCTATGCTGTGGATAATACTTATTTCAGTAATATTAGTCAGGCATCTGGTCTAAGGTGCTTTGTAGGCTTTCCTATAGTCAGTGGAGAAAGGTATCTCCATTCTCCAGATTCAGAGGCACTCTAAAAATGAAATGAGTCATAATCTGGAATGTCTCCGATGATGAAGAAATAGCAGGATAAAGTCTTGTTAACTGGAATATCATCTCTCATGCTAAGAGGTAGGACTCCTAACGATTAGCTGAGTCATGTGGAAATGGTTATTTCTTTTCATTCACTAGACATTCCAGCACATTGCTGACATTCCTAAGTGATGGCAGTTGAATCCCAGCCAAAGGGAAAAAAAAAATAAATCCAAGCTATTATCAGTCAGTTAATCCAGGACACTCTTTTTACCCTCAGTAATGTGTTCTTGAAAAAAAATATTTTTTCCTTTTTTTTCCCAACTCATTAAGTTATTTCTGTTTATAAGCAGCCATGGTTACCCTGCAAGACTACCCAGGCAAATGTTTTCATCTACTTTCTGTTTCTTCTCATATAATAGACTTTATTTCCTATAAAAGAAACTTCTCCACATGTGGAGTTTTCCTTGGACCTCTAAATCTGTGTTTCTCTTGCCCTATTCATTCTCATCCCCTTCCTGTCATCTAAAGTGTTTCCATATCTTCTAACCTTTAGGGATAAGTTGGCACCCTCTTCCTCTGGTTTCCATTCTTTGTCCAGTATCAAGTGGGTATAATTCTTAAATCATATTATCAAATTCTCCTCCTTTGTGGTGTTCTTTCTTATGACAAGATATATACTAACCCTAACCTCTGCTAACGAGAAGAGGTTTTTTGCAACATAGTTACCTGTTTGTACAAAGGATGAGCCTTTTGACTTCAGAAAAGAACTAACATAGAGCATCAACACTTCTTGTAGGTCATAGCCTCTGTTTCAGTGCTGACCGGTGCAGTGTGAAACAACCATACCTAGAAAATGTATCTTCCTCTCCTAGACATTCTTTGCCTGTTATTAATAGAAAGTGTTCTGTCTCTCAAATTTCTTTTGTGTCATTTCTGTAACCACTTACCAGCTTCAAACCTTAAATAAGATTTCAAATCCATACTATTGTGCAGCAGGGCTATTCTGATAATTACATTTATATCACAAAACTTTTTTTTCCTGCTATCTACTGCTTTGTAACATTTCTTTCAGGCTTTGGAGGATAGGGAAAGTGGGGTGTGCACTGTGATTAAATTAATTCTTATCATGTGATTAAAGAAATGACTGTTATAGTCTAATGTCATAGTAAGGTAAAATACCTGGGACTCCATTTCAGTGTCTGTACTGGTTGACTTTGTTGTCTATGATAAAAACTATTTGTGGGGGGAAAAAAAAAGTTTGTCTTTAAATGCCCTGAAACAATACATTTAAAGTACATTCTTCTGTTCTGTACCAGTTATTAGTCAGCTGACAGCATAGTGAGAAGAAAATGCATTGAGTCAGCACCCACTAAGGGACTTTGTAACACTTTTGTTTCAATTAAACAGTTGGAGTCTCCTGGAATAAAGAATTCATGAAGAAAGAAAACTTAATAACCTGTTTTGCAAACATTCAAATCCAATCTTTAAGTTCCTTCAGTGCCTTAGTTTCTCCATCCATAAAACAAAGATAATTATCTTTTGAACTTACTGAATTATGTTGATAACAGAATGCTATAGGAGAAGCAAGGATTATTATTATCTCTATTACTGTTACATTTATAGACTGTAATCTGCACACTGAGTCATGATACAAAAGCAATTGCTTTGCATAGGATCCTATGACTTAAAGTATGGTATTAAAGGCAAACATGTACAATTATAGATTACCAGCATACCATAAAAATAAAAAAAAGGGGGGGGGGGGAATCCACTAAACCTTAGAAAAAGTCCTTTTTTTTTTTTTTTTTCCAGATAATATATGACTCAAAGTTCGCTTTTCCCCTGATAGCTCAATGCTGGAGCTTTACCAGTCTCCCGGGGAAATCAAGATCTGCATTTAAATAAAGATATTAATAACTAGAACTAGGTTTTATTTTGCAAGGATGGTAAGTGTTGTAAGCTACTTTGTATAAGAAAGCATGTGAAATGAATACTAAATGACATTCCAAATATTCTGAAGAGTTCATCTTTTGTCATTTATCACATCTTGTACAGTAAATTATAGGTTATATAGTAGGGAGTCTACTAAATGTATTATTAAGGAGATATTGGTGGAATTCTGTTAAAGTAATTTAACGTTTAACTTTAGTAGGTATTGCTAGGACTACTCATGCGCTAAGAGGCAGCATATATTCATTAAGGCTTGTCACTGTTACATAAAAGAGAAACAGAAAAGGCCCCAAACAAACAAACAAAATCAACACCCAGCAAAATTATTTTATTGGTGGAAGCAAGCAGCTGTGTAATTTAGTCTTGGAATAAATATTTAATGTGAAAGTAACTGTCTTCTGAAGACTATGTAGAGGTTAGGTTAAGGAGACTTTTGAGCATTATGCAAACAAAAATCAGTTTCGGAATTTAGTTTCAGGGACAAGAAGGGTTTCAGTGATACAGGGTTGTAGGGTGGTGAGTAGTTATCAGATCCTTGCACCATATGTCCATGATTATCTATTAGTGGGAAATCCTCAGAAAGTGTGGCATCTTTTTATATGTTAATGGGTTGCACTAAATTATAGTTTCCATTTTAACATCTAATCTCTTTACTTAATAGCATAGGACATTGTGCTGCTCTTGGGCCTTGCTGCAAGTTACAAATTAAAGAATCAAAGTCCTCTTTCCTGTTAACTAAACCGTGTTTCATACTTCACTGCTGACAGTTTTGAAATTCATATGCCTTTTTACCCTTCTGGAACTGTAAGTCTTTTTTTTATAGTACTTTGAAATCATAATTTTTAAGGGTGGCCATGAAAGATGTCATTTCTACTTTTAGACTGCATAACTCTTCTCTGTCTAACAAAAAGTACTGCTAGGGATTTAATTCTCAACAAGACACAGTCAGCATATTTCCTCCTAATTTTGCTTACAAATACTGTTTCCATCTGAGTGGACTGGGAAACTGAAAACTGGGAATGACCCAAAATCAGATTGTTTCTATTCTATCAACTTACTATGCCTTTTGAGTTCACATTGTTTAACCTATATAAATCTTCTCAAAGGTTTGCTGTTCACGATTGATTTCTCAAGACAATGTCCAGCAGTGCAAGTACACTGAGGCAATCATGCTTCATGCTGTGTTTAATCTGCTTTAGGACATAGAAAGAAAATAGTGGAATATCTGACTCAGCTTCTCACTAAATCCCACTGGATCTGTCTGGGATGGCTTGGAAGTCAACAAAGGTTCCTTTTTTAATGGGTCAAGATGCCCTACTGGTGTTTTCACCCTCCGGTAATGTTTGTGGCTGATCAGGTGAAGGACTCATCAAATGATGGTCTTTGCCAGTAAGTTTTCTCTTAAGCTGCAGAGGGTAGTGCAGGAGCAGGTGGCTCCCTGCCTTCCCAGCATCACTCTTTTTTGTTTCAGCTGTTTGAGTTGGCCAGGAGGAAAAGAATGGTGCAAAATTTCCTGTATTTCAGCTTCAAATCCCATGTGCAGCACCAGAAACGTTTGAGAAATATCAGGGAGAAAAAAAATAAATATTGAATGCAGTCAATTACCTCACAACATAGGAAATACATGATACAAGAAATGAATTTTTTAAACAGAGTAATAAAATTTCTGAGGATCTCCATCCATCAGGACCTTGCTTAATTGGTATTTTTTCCATTGAAGTAGAAATAGAGATACCTGTAATCTAAGACAGATACTAGTACATTTTAGATAGTAAATCTGGTTTCAGATTAATTTCTCTTGTATATCATTCATGTTTCTTAGGCAGATACTGCTCCAACAGATATTAATTGCAGTCATGATGAATTCCTGGGCTTGTGTAAGACACGTAGAATGAGGCTTGGTCATTGGCCTGACCTTGTCCTGGTACAGTCAGTTCTAGTGGAAGCTAACTGCAGATAGCAATTTTTTTTAATTATTATTATTTCTCTAATATTTTGCTACTATTAAACTTGTAACAAAAATGAATTAAAGAATACTGTCACTCTAGTAGTTAAAGTAATAGCTGAAAGTAGATTAATACTTACTCATTCAAACATGAGGGGGAGGAACAGTTGAATATATTTGAAGTTTTTGTCTTTTGCAAGTTATGATCCTTCTCTTCTCCAGTGAACCTGTACATAAAAGGGTACCATGCCCTAGCAACCTCTGATGTGTAATATTCATAAATAAAATGACACTAGAAAAAATATCTGTCATATTTTCATTTTATATTCTTGTGCCCTCAGTAGTTGTTTCTGCAGCCCTTTCATGGAAAGACAGCATAATGTGCTTTAGTCAAAGCACAATGTTTCTTTGTTCTGAAAACAGGTATATGGCTGTCCTCATTAAAATAAATTAAATTGTCAACCATGACTGTATAGCTAATTATTTAATTTACTAGCTTTTTAAAAAAAAGATGTAGTGAATGGAAATTATTTATAAATCTGAGTGAGGTGATGCTTTCCAGGCTTTCAATATTCAGTATATACTGATGTATGTCCAGGTAAAGACAGTAGTCTCTTAGCTTTATTGTTCTCTCTGTTATAGCAAGGATGCTTGGGGTCAGCCTCTTTAACTGCATAAATCAGCAGTGCTCAGCTTGCTCTAAAGCATCAGCTTAATTTCATTCAGAGTTTTTCTAATAAGTACTGCTGATTGAAATATGTCTATAAAATAATCTGAAAAGTATTTGAATATTTTCTTAAGAGTAAAAGTAGCCTAATTTCTTTCCATCGAAAGGCCAAAGTGCCTTTTTTTTTTTTTTTCTGCTTATTATGTACCTGAAAATGCTGAACAACCAGTAATAAGAAGGCAAAGTTAAGGAGGGAATTGGGGG